>MCFG01000357.1:0-42500 GCA_002104895.1 Anaeromyces robustus
CCTTAAACCTATCATTTCAAATCTTAATTCAAAACTTAACCTGACTATAAATTCATTCTCTCGTTTTCTCCTTAATCGCAACATCCCATTGGTTCTTAAACGAAGAATTCTTTCTTCCTATATTATCGGTATTTTAAATTACTACTCGCCCCTTTTAGATTCTAATAAGATTAAAACCAAAAAAGCCCAATCTATATTTAATAGAGGATTATTTTGGAGTCTTGGACATAAATCTACCAATCCTAACACATGTACCTATTCCATTTCTCGCGAACTTTGGTTCATTCCCTTCTCAGCAATATGTGCTATAGCTCAAATTCGTTGTTTCGATAAATGGGGAAAATCTTCTTGTATTATTAAAAAACTAATCACAAATATTCCTACTATGCCTTATTATTATTCATGGACTAAAGAATCTCGTACCCTAAAAAAGAAATTAAAAGGTTGTTCAAAAAAAGGAAATTATTGATAAGTATATAACTAGAGATGTGCTATCAAAAAATCCAGCTAAAAGAGCTTCTATATATTTGGAATGTAAATATGGATCTTCCAAAGATATACAGGATCTTGCTTTATCATACCCTCAATACCAAATGGGGTTCTTCTGGATTATGAGAATACACAGCGATTTTCAATTTAACTATAAGTTTCTACTTAAAGGTAAGTCTTCACTTGAAAACTTTCCTACTTGCTGCCCTTGCTGTGGTGAAAAAACGCAAAGTTTCTCTCATTGGATATTCAATAGTAAGGCCTTTGAACAGGATAGAAATACTTTTATTAAATACAATGTTGACTTAAACTCGAAGTTCACCGAAATTAATCGAACTAACTCACTGGGATTTTCTGAGGACTTAGACGAAGATTATGAAAATAATATATATTACTTAAAAAAAAAAATTTAATATTGCTAAATGACAATAACAATATCTAGTTATATGTTTATTTATACGTATTCCTCATAATTATCTATGTTAGTTTTGAAACTGAAATATTATAATACTGATTTTTCAATAAAAAAATTTATCAAGACTTTAATGAATTATTAAATTTAAAAAAAAAAAAAAAAAAAAAAAAAAAAAAAAATAATAATAATAATAATAATAATAATAAGTTATGAATTAAATACAATAAAATATTGAATTTTGATAGAATCATTAAATTCTATTGTAAATTTCATTATAGTTTAGAAAATTATGTCAATAAAATTTATAATTATTTAATTATAATATAAAGTAATTATTTTAAAAATAAAAGAAAACGTAATAAAAATGAAAAGCACAATAAATATTTACCATGTTTTTAACAAAAGACTTAAAACCTATCTCTTACAATCACAATCAATAAAATATTTGGAAAGAAAATAAATAAAAAAAAAGTACAATAAATTTATTAATAATTATATAATAATTTAATACAAAAATAAAATACATAAAAATAAAAAAAAAAATATTTATTGTTCAAAAAAAAAAAAAAAAAAAATAATAATAATAATAATAATAATAATAATAAGTTATGAATTAAATACAATAAAATATTGAATTTTGATAGAATCATTAAATTCTACTGTAAATTTCATTATAGTATAGAAAATTATGTCAATGAAATTTATAATTATATAATTATAATATAAAGTAATTATTTTAAAAATAAAAGAAAACGTAATAAAAATGAAAAACACAATAATCATTTACCATGTTTTTAACAAAAAAATTTAAAACCTCTCTCTTACAATCACAATCAATAAAAAATTTGGAAAGAAAATAAATAAAAAAAAAAAAAAAAAGTACAATAAATTTATTAATAATTATATAATAATTTAATACAAAAGTAAAATACATAAAAATAAAAAAAAATATTCATTGTTCAAAAAAAAATAATTTTAAAATTATTAAGGAATATCTTCATTATTAGTAACATTACTGAAAATAATGCTATAAAATTTCTTATCTATGTTATGAATTTAATATTCCTTGAAATTTTTAACAAATATTATCATTGTATATATATAATATTCAGCTCAAATACATATGAATATCTTAAGTTGTAATACCTAATTCATGTCTTAACAAACATTTACACATTTACTCTCTATTAAACAATTCAATAAAAAAATCATGACCTTTAAAAAAGAGAATTATTATTTTTAATTTATAATTAATAATCCTTAAGCTATACATTAATTATAAAAATTAATGATATGTTATTGTTCTTTTTAAAAAGTAATACCAACAAAAAGAAAAGAATGAAATATTCAATTTAATAATAATCTAATTCAAAATAACAACAAAAATCTGTGAACTATACCTCATTTCAAAATTTAACAAAATTTTACTTTTTTTACCACTTAAAACTAAACTTTAATTTTTTAATTTTTTAATTAAAAATATATTAGAATTTATTTACACATCATATTAAAATATATTGTTAATATATTGTAAATAAAAATTTCATATATTTATTTTTTAATAGATTTTTTTATTTGTTTTTATTTTTTATACTATTTTTTTTTTTTTTTTAATTTACATTAATCAAATTATTCTTTAAACATAAAATAAAATGAATAATTATTTTTATTTTTATTTATATTTATTTATATTTATTTATAATTTATTTATTTATTTTCATTATTATTTTTTTTTTATATGATAAATTTATAAATTATCTTTTATTAAATAAAATATGATTTACAAAAATTTAAAAAAAAATAAGTGGATTAATTATTATAAAAATTATTTTAATTATTTACATTTAATTTACAATAAAAATTATATATTTATATATATATAATTATTATTATCATTATTAATTTGATAATTATGATATGTTTATTATTATTATTATTATTATCTTAATTATTTTTTGGATATATTTATGAATTGTTATTATTATTTAATGATTTTTTAATTATTATAAGTTATAAAATTTATTCTAATTTTTCAACAGTGGCACCATGTTCTATTAAATATTGAACAATTTCAATATTATTATTTTGAGATGCATAGTGTAATGCTGAATTACCTTTATTATCTTTTTCATTAATATTAATGCCATTTTTAATAATTTCTTTTACAATATCAAAATGACCATTTTTAGAAGCAAATAAAAGTGCATTCCATCCACTAATACTTTTTTCATGAATATTTGCTTGTTTTTCAAGTAAATATTTAACAATTTCTTTTTGACCAGTTTGAGCAGCATACATTAATACTGTCCATCCATATCTATTTTTTGCATTTATATTTGCACCATGTTCAATAAGACTTTTGACAACATCAAAATATTTCTTTTCAAAAGCTGTAATTAAAACTGGATTACCAAAACGATCATTTTCATTTGGATTTGCTCCATATTCTATAAGATTAATAGCAATTTCTATATCACCATTTTCCAAAGCCATTAAAAGAGCAGATTTACCATATTTATTTTTAATATTTACATTGGCACCAATATGAATTAAATAATTGGTGGCTTGTATACATCTTTTTTCTAAAAAGTTTGTTAATGGGGTATAACCACAATCATCAATTTCATTAATACTAGCACCTTTTTCAATAAACCATTGAGCTACTTCTAAATTACCATTAAGAGAAGCTAATAATAAAGCAGACCAACCTTTATAATTCTTAATATTGACATTAGCTCCATGATCTAATAAATATTTTACAATTGAAAAATTATTACTTAAATAGGCTAACATTAATGCGGTATTACCTTTCATATTCTTTTCGTTAACATCTGCACCTTGTTCAATTAAGGTATGAACCATTTCTTCACGACCTAATTCAACAGCATATAAAAATGCAGAATAATTTTGATAAGTTTTTAAATGAATATTGGCCTTTTCTTGGATTAAATAATTAAATATATCCAATCTATTGTTTTTAACAGCTGTAATTAAAGCAGTAGTACCATTTTTAGTTTTTTCATTAATATTAGCTCCGGATTGAACAAGGAATTTTACTAATTCTATATCAATTTCTTTATTTTGAATAGAATAAATTAAAGCGGTAGAACCATCTTTACTCTTATCATTAACTCTTGCTTTTGATTGAATTAATGATTTTATAATATTGATATGATTAGCTTCGGCAGCATACATTAAAGCAGTTTTACCATTTACATCTCTACCATTTATATAAAGTTCCTTTTCCATTTGAAGTAAATAATCCACAATTGATTGATGACCTTCCTTAGATGCCATCATAAGAGCAGAAAAGTTATACCAATTTTTATCATTAATATTGGCTCCCTTTTTAATTAAATATTTAACCATAGGTAAATGATTTTTTTCAATAGTTTTTAATAATAAACTATAATCATTACATCTATCGAATATTTTTTTGTTGGTATTATATGTTAAAAGAGTTTTTAAAATTTCAAGATTACCATTTTCAATTGCTTTATGGAACATAGCACAATTTATTTGAATTTTTTGTTTTTCCATTAATAGAAGAGTTTCTAAATTTTCGATACTTATTTTGATATTATTTTCCTTCATTTTAATAAAGGATAAAATAATATCATTATTATAAATAGTTTTATTAAAAATTATTTTAACAAATTTTTCATTATTTTTTTCAATGGCTCTTTCGGCAAAGGTTTTACCTTCAGAATCTTTATAATTGATATTAATATGATTTTTTAAAAGAAAATTTAAGGTCAAACTATCTAATTTATCATTATTATAAAGATAAAATAAAATATTTTCACCCTTTTTATTACAAAAGTTGATATTAGCTTTATGACGTAAAAGAATATCAACAACAGACCAATTTTTATTTTCAATAGCAACAAAAAGAGGAATTTGACCATTTTCAAGTTCATAATTTACAGTTTTATATTCGTTAATAATAAATTTAAGAACTTGTTTTGAAATATTTGTTTCAATAGCATATATTAATAAGTCAGAAATATCACCATATTTAACTTCATTAATATTTTTTAAATTATTAAACTTGAACAATTTAAGTTGTTCAATACTAACTGAAGTCTTTAATCTTTCCATTTTTTTTTTTTTTCTTTATTACTAAATTACTATAATTTCTTTCTTTCTACAAAAGTATATATATATATATATTTTTAGGTTAAAAAATTAAAATTAATTTCTAATAAATTGATTTCAATGTGTAAGTTTACTTATTAATTTTATTAATTTTGAATTATTATTATTATTATTGTTATTACTGAAATTATTATTCGAATGTTTAAAAATATTTATCATCGTTTGGTTAATATTTATTACTTTTATATTATTTATCTTAAATTAATATTATTTATAAAATAATATGTGTAAAATAACAACAAAAATATTTTATAATAATATTAAAATTTTTTAAATATGACAATAACAAAAGTTTACTATTTTGTCTATTAATATATATTTTTTTTAAATATAAATTTTTTAATTATTTATGAAGAATGTAATTGTTTAAAAGAATTTACGACTTTATATATAATTTTTTTTTTTTTAAGTTTTACAGAAATATGAAATAAAAGGGTACAATTAAATATTAGTTTCAAGTTGAAAAATAAACTAATTCTTTTGATACAAGTTAAAATAAAATAACTTTTTTACTTTCAAATATTTTACTTTGCTTTCAACAAAAATTATTAAACAAAAAAAAAATTAATTAACTAAGAATGATTTTTTTTGGAAATGATTTTATTCTTTATATATAAAAATTTTTACTATTTTAGTATTAATTATTATTTAATAATTTTAACATTTTAATATTTTAATTTAATATAAAAAATGTTTAAAAGTTTATTTTTTTTTTTTTTTTTTTTTTTTTTATTTTATTTTTAATTTGAAAAAATTGTATTATATAACATATTAAAACTGTATTTACAATATATTAATAAAAGTAAATACAAACTGTCATAATATGGTGAAATTGCGTTAATAAAAAAATAAGAAAAATATCAAAAAATATTTAAAAAAATTTTCTGATTTTATAAATAAATTGACTATTTATAATAATATATTATAATTTATTGTATATATTTATTATAATATATTGTAATATATTTTGTTTAAATAATGAATTGTATTTATTATATTTTTTGTATATAATTTTTAATAAAAAATGAAGCATGAGAAGAATCATAAATAATTGTTAAAATAAATAAATAAATAATAATTAAATAAATAATTTACTATTAAAGTAAACGAACATATAATTAAATAAGTAGATAAATAAATGATTTAAATTAAACTTTCAAATTATATTTAAAATAATATTGAATATATTAATAATATATTTATAATATATATTATAATCATATGTTCTTATTGAAATTTAATATAATATTATAATAATAAATGATTTTTAAATAATAATTAGTTTATGATTTTCTAATAATTTACTGATGAAAAGCAAACAAATTTTAACATAAATTTTTGAAATATTATTTAATATTCGGCCAATAAATTATTTTGCTCATGTATTGTATCATGTATCATCCAATAATATTATAAAAATATTTCACCATTTTATGGTAAAAAAGTATATAAAAGAAATGAATGTTAAAATGAGTTAATCTTGTACCAACAATAATATATTGGATTATTAAGCCAACAAAATCAATATCATTGTTGTTAACAACAAATTTAATAAAAAAATATTTTTATTAATATCAACTTTAAAATAAATAAATAAATAAATATATAAATAAATAAATTAATTAATAAAATATAAATAAATATAAATTAATTAAATAAATTAATAAAAATTAAAAGATTGTTGGTAACCTGAAATTAACGTCTCTTATTGTATTTCAAGTACCTTTTTTTTTTTTTAAAGTTTTACTTTTTGTTGTTATAAAAAATGAAGTTCCATTCAATATCAATTAAAAATACAAATACAGAAACAAAACAAAACAAATAAAGAACCATCAAAAAAAAAAAAAAAAGTTCTTTTTTAATTGAATTTAATAAGTTTAAATAAATAAAATTAATTTTATTTTATAATAACCTTGTTTATATTTTCATTTCTTGATATCTATTCTGTTACTTGGATTATATTTTCTTATAATAATATAAGGAATATTTAATAATTAATATACAGTATTAAAAATTATTGTATATATTTACATTTATTTTAAAATTCCTTATAAATAAGGAATTTTGAAATATATTATTGAAAAAATAATGCTTAACATGTTTTTTTTTTTTTTTTTTTTTTTTTATAATTTAAAAAGATAAAAATATATAAATATAAATATAATTTTAATTATTTCTTCTTTTTTCTTTTATTTTTATTTATTTATTTATTTATTTAATATTAAATTAATTTTTTACATTTTAGCATAACATGATTTTTTATATAAATAAATAAAGAAAATTCTTTATCTTTTTATTTTATATAAGATAAATTTAATATTTTTATTGTTGGTTAAACTTTATAAATAACTACTAAATTTTATTTTATAGATGATAAAATTTTATTCTAATAATAAGAATATTTTATATATTTTATACATTTGATATTTGATAATAATTAAATATATTTAAAAATAAAGTATAAATTATAGTAAAATAAAATTAATGATAATAATAATTCAGTCTATTAATAATTCTATTAATATTATATATTCAGAGTTTTTTATGTTATGTATAAACTTTTTATTATTATATAATATTTATTTACTTGTATCTTCAACTTTGGTTGAGTATTATAATTTATCCTAACTTAGAACTAATAATCATAATATAAATTTATTCACTTCAAAGAAAAGAACTAATAATAATATATATTTATTCACTTAAAAGAAATAGAAACTTGTTTTATCAATACTTAAAACACCTTCTATGTTTTTAAAACGTATATTAAAAATTTTATTCTTTTAAACATAAAGTTTAAATTTTTATTTAACAATTATATTTATAATATATTATTTAATTAATTTAATTAATGGTAAATGTAGTATTAAATATTAATCATTATTATGATTAATATATATGAAAAATAAAAAAAAAAAAAAAATCATTACTTTTTAAATTCTCTTGTTTTTTTTTTTTTTTTGTTTTTGTTTTTTGCTTTTTTGTTTTTTTATTTTTTTTTTTTTTTATTTTTGTCTTTTTTTTACTACTGTTTTATTTTGTTTTTGTTTTTGTTTTTTTGTTTTTTTGTTTTTGTTTTTGTTTTTTTGTTTTTTTGTTTTTGTTTTTTTCTAACTTTTTCAATAGAAATAAAGTTCCAATATTAAACTATATATCATTTATTATTAAAATGATATTCTAAAATAGTTTTATTAGTAAAATAAATATTTCTTCTTTTAATATCTTATTTTTTTTTATTTCTTTAGTAATATAAATTGATAACTTCATTATCTCTAAAATTTTAATTATCAGTTTTTAATATTGAAAATATATATATAATATTATGACTATCTTCAATAAGACATATCATAATTTATATTAATATTTAACTTTTTTATATGCAATACAATTATATATATATATTATATGTATTTATACCGTTACAATATTAATAAAATAATACTATATATTTTATGTATATATATTACAGTAATATAACACTTATTATTACATATTAATAATGTCTTAAAAAATAATAATATGATAATATAATAAGTAATTTGGTTACATTATTTATTATATATATATTTATATTATATATAATATACATCTTTGTATGATTGATTCTTAAAAATCGATTATTAATAAAAAAAAACACCCCCTTTTCGATAAATAAAAAAGTTTTAAAACTAACTATGGTATATACTATGTTTAATGTTTGCAAATCTATTATTAATTAATGAAATTACAAATAAAGTCTTTATAAATATAATAATAACATTATTACTCAATAATAATAATGAATACAAATAAAGAATCAATAATATTTTATTATTTCTGTATAATTACATTTTAAAAAAAATTATTTAATTGTATTTTTTTTTTTTTTTTATTTTTTTATTTTCTTTTTACATATTCTTTTTACTTCTTTCTCAATTTTAATTCATTAAATCAATAATATCTTCATCTACATGTATATATTTCATAATTTATAACTCAACATTTTAAATATAAAAAAAAAAATAACCATTCTTGAAATATATATAATATTGAGTTATTTTGATATAATACCACAATATAAATATATAATATGTAATATATAATAATAATTATAACTTATATAATTATGAAACATAGAATAATACAATTTTCTCAAAAATATATAATTAATATATACATGTATATATTATTTCTGTTATTTTACATCAATACATTTTTTTTTAATATTTAATTTTTGTATATTTTGACTTAAAATATATGTTATAATAAAAAAATAATAATAATATTGATATTAATATTGATGATGATTTTTCAGCCTTATATTATCTGAACATATATTATAATAGTACAATTTTTATTTAATTATTATTTCTTTATGTAGTAATAAAAAAAATAATAATTAAATAAATAATTAACTATAAAAGTAAACGATTTTTATTTTTATTTTTTATATATTAGAGTAATAATAACAATAAAATATATAAACATCTATTATTAATAATATAACATAATATTTAAAATAATATGATTTCATATTATAAATATTGTCATCAATATTGACATTAATATTACTTTTATAATTTTATTATAAATTTTTAAAAATTACTTATAAATTAAGAAAAAAATTAGATTAATTATATTTTAAAATTCTGCTTATTTTTAAATTTTTCTGACCAATAACTTTGATGAATTAATTATATTATTTGTTTATTAAAAAAATATATATATATTTATATCTAAAAAATTGTTTATTAAAAAATTATAGAATTTATCCATCACAGAGAAGGTAATAATTATATAATAGTTTTTGAAAATTATATAAATTAATAATATAATAAAAATTAAAAGATATTTTAAAATAATTGATATAATAATATTTTATTAATAAAATTTACATTATTACTAATAAATCTTTATATTTATATATTTATATTATTATTTTTTGTATATATTCAAAAAATATTTATATTATTATATACAAAAATCTTAATCAATAATAATAAAAATAATTCACTTTTTTATTAATTAATCATTTATTGGCTTTTAATATAACCACATATGAAAAATTATCCGTTGTTATTTATATATACATATATAAATTTATTTTCAAATTAAAATAACAAAATTCATAATAAAAATTCAAACAATATAATTATATCAATAAATGGATAGGATATAAATTACGAAAATGATATATAGTAAATATTATGTATTTCCTTGTTTAATTGTTTAAATATTTTTATACTATTATGATAAAATCTATAAAATTATTTTAATGATATTATATATATGATTAAATATTATAAATACTATTTTTAAATTTCATCATAATAAAAAGTATTGAAATTTCATAAAATAAACAACAGTAAACAATAAATAAATAAATAAGAGAAAAGGATAAAAAAAAAAGAAAGAAAGAAAAGAAATAAACATAAATGTGTCAAATTTAATATAATAAAGAAATAGAAATAAATAAAAAAATATTATATTATTATTAATCCTTATAATTTTTATATCTGGATAAAGAAATTTGAAATTAACAATGAAATCAAATCAATGGAGAATTAGAAATTATTAAAAATTAAAAATGTATAAATATAAAACAAATGAATTATAAATGATGAATGAATTATTATTATATCATATGTTCATTATATATACAAATATATATGAAAACAATTCCCTCTTATTATATTTATTATAAAAAAAAAAATTCAAAATATTTAACAATTAACATTTAAAATTATTATTAATTTATAAACAGATTTCTATTTATTTAATCGCCATTGTAATTGTATTTACTATGCCAATTGGCAAAATGAAAAAGATGATGAAAATTTAAATACTAAAAATAATGATATGAAATGGGAAGAAGAAGCAAAATTAGTATATGGTGTTGTATATTCATTAAGAAACTTATGTAGAAAATTATCCAGTGTAAAGTATGTATTTTAATATAATAAATTTTAAATAATAAATAGACATTTATTTATTATTTTTATGTTTTTTCCTTTATATTATTATTATAAGTATAAAATAATCAGCCAATTATTAAATAATATTTATCAATATTTTATTTTTATTATTATTATTATTATTATTATTATTATTATTATTATTATTATTATTATTATTATTATTATAATTAACAGTGGTGTACCAGAAAAGTCTGAAAAAGATGATGATAAAATAGATGAAGATAGAGGTTTTCTTTCCTATAAAACTAATTCTTATAAAGTAATATAAAACTTATTATATATTTTTAAATATATTATATTATTATACGCATTATTATATCTATTAAATTATATATATTTATATTTATATTTATTATTATTATTATTATTATTATTATTATTATTATATATATCATTATTATTACTATAATATTATTATATTATTATTATAAAAATTATTATTATTATTATTATTATTATTACAATTATTAGTTACATTACTATGAAACTGCTTCAGGATTAAAGTTTGTTGTATGTTCTGATCCACGTACACCAAACCTTCAAGATATGCTTCATCAAATTTATAGAGATATTTATGTTGAATACGTTGTTAAAAATCCATTATATCATTCTGATAATGATTATATTAATAATACATTATTCAAAAATAAATTACACGAATTTATTAAAAGTCAATCAAAATAAATAATGAAGTTATTAATATAATTAATAAAAGAAAAATTTTATATATTTCTTTTTTTTTTTTTTTAATTTTCACATATATCTAATAGAAATTATTGAAAAAAAAAATATCAATAACTATAATTATTAATCATCAATAACATATGTAAATAAAATTAAAAATAAAAAAAATAATAATAATACTAAAATAGAAATAAAAAAAAAATTACAAATAAAAATAATATCCATAATAAAATAAAAATTGAAATAAATAAAACATATTCAAAAAATTAAAACACAATAAAATAAATTATAAAAATAAAAATAAAAAAAATAAAAAGATAGTAAATATTCTAATAATTATTATGAATTATTATAGATATTATGTGTGATAATAATTATTATATAATTATTATAAATATTATTATTAATAAAAGTTATATAATAATAATAATTATAATACAATAAAAATAATTAAATTATTACTATTATATAATTATTATTATTATTATTATTATTATTATTATTATTATTATTATTATTATTATTATTATTATTATTATTATTATTATTAATTATTATTATTATTGTTATTATTATTATTATTATTATTATTATTAATTATTAAATATAATATTGTGGTTAGTAATATTAAATAATAAATGAATTCTAAAAATAATAACATTATAATATATTATTTATATTATTAATTTATATTGTTAATGCTACTATATTTCGTTATAATTTTTAATACATAATTAAATAATAATAACCTAATCTAATTATTTATAATATATAACTATAATTATTATTTAATAATTATATAATAATAATAGTAATTATAATATAATGAAAAATAATAATATTAAACACAATAATATTATATATCTGAACACCTCTTTAAGTATTACTTTTATAAAAGTACTATAAAAAAATTCTTAAATAATAATTTAATTGAAAAGAAAAAAATATTTAAATATCAAAATAAGTAATAATTTTAAAATTTGTTTTAATATATTTATTATTTCTGAGGAAGCTATAGAGATTTTTTTATTTTTATTTTTATTTTATTTCTAATTTTAACTTTTGTTTATAGAAAAATTAAAATTACTATATAACATTCTATCTTCACAATTGAAGCATCAATTAACTTTTTGTTTATATAAAAATTAAAATTATTATATAACATTTTGTCTTCACAATTGAAACATCAATAAACTTTTAAAAACATACAAATTATATACATAAATATATAATTTCTTTTACTTTTTTTTTTATAACCCTTTTAACGTATTGTGTTCTTTTACATATATGTCCTTTATTGAGAAAAATAATGTAAATTAAAGGGTTAGAATTATATGTCAAAAATATTTATTGTTTTAATATTTAAAAAAATAATATTTATATACTTAAATATTAAAAATTTTAAAATATCAATAATAAAGTATTGAATAATGATATTTAAAATATTAAAATGCATATATATATAATTAAATAAAATGGGTAATCATTATTATATGAAATTGTAATACTTAAAAAAAATATTTAATCATTTTAAGTATTTTTGATCTATTAAAAATAAAAAATTAATATAAAATTAATAAAATAATAATAATAATCAATAAAATTGTGAACATGAGTTAATTAAATATAATACAAAATAAATGTTTCCTTTTTTTAAAAAGAAAATTAAATATAATAAATATAATAAAAAAATAAATATTTCATATTTTTTTTAAAAAAAAAAAGTCAAAAAGTTGTTTATTATATTTTATTTTAATATAAATTCTCTAATTAATTGTAAATATAATTATTTAAACAAAAAGACAGCTTATAAATTTATTACTATTTAAAAATTTATTTACTTTCATTTTAGAAAAAAAATATAAATTTTTAAATTAAAATCAAATGTAAAAATTAATATAATTTTAATTATTGAAAATATATTAGAATACATTCTAATATATTTTCAACTAAAACATAAGTATCTCTATTATAAATAAATAAATAAATAAATAAATAAATAAATAAATAAATAAATAAATAAATAAATAAATAAATAAATAAATAAATAAATAAATAAATAAATAAATAATAAATAAATAAATAAATAATAAATAAATAAATAAATAATAAATAAATAAATAAATAATAAATAAATAAATAAATAATAATAAATAAATAAATAAATAATAAATAAATAAATAAATAAATAAATAAATAAATAAATAAATAAATTAATAAATGAATTTATGAAGAAATAAATATGGATAATTTATCATTAATCTTGAAATAATAATAAATAAATTACTGTAATAATATATATTAAAATTTATTTATATTAAAAAAATGAAATATTTAATATTTTAATATTATTTATAATTTTATTATTATTATTTATAATATAAAATAATATATCATAATAGATTATTCATTTATATATATATATTCATTAATTTTATTTAAAGCGCTGTGATTCATTGATTGGCCTAAATGTAGTTAACATAAAGCTTTTTGACCTTCAAAACCAAAAATAATATTTTTTATTATTTATTATTTATTATATAAATTATAATTAATAAGGTTTGTGACATTTAATTAGTATTGAATGGTTCTAAGTAATGAATAATTATTGGAATGAAAAAAAGTTTTTTTTTTACGAATGGATAAATCATAGGTTAATGGTAATTAAAAGCATTTATTATATAAACAAAGTTAATAAAAAATAAATATATATATATATATAAAAGGAGAAGAAAAATATTAATACAATAACATCTATATAACAGATAAGCAAGGTATTATTATTATTATTATTATTACTATTATTATTTTTTTTTTTAAAAAAAACGGTTAATTTATTAAGAATAAAATTGAGTTTTATTCCACTTTTTTTTTACCTAAATAAACAGTAGTTATTAATTATATTTTAAAAAAAACACGTGTAAAAGTGATAGTTTCATTTTTTATTACAGCTTTTGTGGTATTTTATTTAATCAAAATTTTCGAAAAATTATATGAAAAAAGAATGAATATATTTACAATAAAAGCTTTTTTTTTTTTATCGTAGATATAATCATTCTTTTTTTCAGATAATTTTAACTTTTTTGGTTTATACCTTTTAGTTTTTATTAATTAATCAAAATGATTTGAATTTAGTAGATTATAAATAATAATCATTTAATTATAAAGTAATATAAAGTATATTATAGATTATAATATATAATTCCTTAAAGTTTAAAAAATAGCTTAATAATAATAATCAATAATTTATGAATTTAGTAATTTTATTTATTTATAGAAAGTAGTAAAACAAAATTTAATTTTTATTACTTTTTTTTTTTATTTTAAAGAATATATTTTTAATATTCATTATAATCAGTCTTTATTATTTTTTTTTATTTAAAACTTTTTCTATTAATTTATTCAGAACTTTTCTATATCTTCTTTTTTTTTTTTACCGTTTTATAATCAAAGTTTGATTAAATTTATTATTTATTAATATATTTATTTATTTATTTATTATTATTTATTTATTTATTAATGTTTTACTTATTATTTTATATTTAAATTTATAATTAACATTATATTTTATCCTTATTTTTTTTTATAAATTAATTTCTATCTTTATTTAGTAATATTCTTTTATTTTCAATTTCAATTTCATTTTATATATATATTAAATATATTATTATATATTATTATAATGTAAAAATAATATAATGTATTAAATCAAAACAAATTTTTTATTTTGAATCAATGATCATTAATTTAATCTATTTTTGTAATATTATTGTTTTATATATTATCCATATATAATAATAATATACACAAATAAATAAAAGTATAAGGCAATATATTGGTGTATGACATAATTATCACATAAACATTTATTTATTTATATATATTTATTTATTAATATTTGATATTTAATTATTTATATAATAGTTATTCATTTATTTATTTAAACTATTAATGCTTTGTTATTATTTTTGATATTATTAGAAAAATTAAAAGTTAATTAATTAATTTTTAGTATTATTATTTTTGTATTATGTGTTGAATTATATTATTATTTATGATTAATGATAAATAATTTTTTTATTACTTTTAATAAATAAATAAATAAATAAACAAATAAATAAATAAATTAACAAAAAATGAATGAATAAATGAATAAATGAATGAATAAATAAATATATTATTAAAATATATTATTGTAATATATTTTAATAATATATATAGATATAAATATCATAATATTTAATATACATAAATTTTATATATAAATGTTTTTTTTTTATGATTAAGATTAATTAATAATATATTAATACAAAATATTTATGGTTAAGATTAATTAATAATATAAATACAACTAAAATATTCCTTTTAAATAATTTTTATTTTATTTCCTTAAAATATTTTTGTATTTTATCAATCAATTAATTTATTTTATAATATATTCTAGAAATATATTATTTCCATTTTATTTTATAATTTTTTGAAAAAGGTAATAATTATAGATAGAATTAAAAAAATGAAAAAATAAATTTTATATAAAACTACAATATATAATATAAAAAAAAAGGGTTATCCATATATTGAATTTTATTATGGGCTACTAAATTATATAATCTTTATAATGAAGAATAAATATTTTTTTTTTCTTTCTTTCTTTTAAGAATAAATATTTTGAAATGAAAACATATAATTGAATAATTTATATATAAATAATGTATTTTATATTTTAAAATGATATTGTTTTTATTGGGATATTTCAGTAAAGAATGAGATTATTAAATAATAAAATTTATAAGAAAAATGTAAAATTTTGACAAATTACAAATTTTACATAAATAAATATAACATAATAAGAGAATAAGACTATATGTGAATATATTCAAAAAAATTTTTTTTTTACTTTTTTTTTTACAATTTTTAGAAGAGTTAAGAATTTATATTTATTTAATATAATAATAAATATAATATTTATTATGTTTAAAAAAATATTAAATTATATATTATATAATAAGAATAAAAAATAATACTGTATATATATTTGTCGAAAAAAAAAAAAAAAACGGACAAACAAACTATATTTATCTAAAAAAAAAACAAAAAAAAACAAAAAAACAAAAAACAAAAACAAAAAAACAAAAAACAAAAAAACTATATTTATCACAAATACAAAAAAAAATTTGAAAAAGAAAAATTTAAAAAAATAATAATTACTATTATAGTATTTTGGAATAATTTAATAATAATGATAATTGGAATAAATAATTTGAATGAAAATAATATATACGAATAACGAATAACGACAATAAATTTTATTATTATCATTTTATAATTTTATTAAATATATATATATTTATTATTATTTATTATTATTATTTTATATATTAATATATACTTTTTTTTTTATTCTTTAAAATTTTTTTATTAATTATTATATATATATATTATTATTAAATAAATATATATATATACATATAATAGAATTATTTAATAATCAATTTTTATAGACAGAACACAAAATGTTCCAAAGTAGTGATTACGATTTCGTTGAAAATATTACAAAGAGTCTTGAAGGAAAGTTAAATGGACTTGATATTAGTCATGGTGGTAATGTTTTCATTAACAACTTACAAACTTTAATTCCTGAAGAAACTACTGATACTCTTGCTGCTAAGATTAAGAGAAGTCGTGAAATTCCAGATATTGAAAAAACTTTAGAACTTATTACTACTTGTATTGATACAAGAAAGAGAATTGAATATTTCTGGAATAAACAAGAACATCAAGCTAAAACTGAAAGAGACCACAAATATGCTAAATCTATTAATGCTGCTATTAGTGATGCTGGTCAATTTGAAGAATTAGAAGTTAGATGTCGTAACAAACTTGCCAACAAAAAGAATGTTGCTTCACTTGAACCACTTGTTATTGATAAACGTAAGGTTCTTGTCAATGATATTAAAAACATTATTACTTTTGATCAAGGTATTTATGGTGAAATTTTATTCCGTAGATTTTTATTAAGTCAACCAGATCTTTTAAAGAAGAGTGAAGGTTGTACTAGTGTTGAACAATTCATTGAAAAGAATGATCTTTCTATGGAAGATCTTGAAAAACTTTGGTATAATCAAATTCATACTTTGATGGCTGATGTTCTTTACTCTTTATCCGAATCTGTTGAAGTTCAAATGAGTAATGATAAATACCCAGAAACTAAGACTCCATACACTGATGAAAACAGTGTTGAAGTTTTAGGTAGTAAGGTTATGAAGGAACCATGGAATAAATGTGCCATTGAACATTGGACTGCTTTCTATTTAGTTACTGATTATGATCGTTCATTCAGTGATTTAGCTAGAATTTCACCAAACTTTGTTAGTTTAACTTATTTACGTCGTATGTTCTTAGATAGTTTTGATCGTTCTAACCTTCCAAAGGGTACTCAATTCCCAAAGATTCCATATGCTTGTAAACCAACTATTAGTACTACTGCTCAAATGTTCTATATGGTAGAAATGGCTTTATGGGCTGCCTCTGTTGGTAGTGATATTGATGTTACCCACTCTAAAGGTAATAATAACAATTATAAGGCTCGTCCATTCCTCTTTGGTGATGTTTTCTTAGGAGAAAAGAAATTAGAAGGTCTTCTTTACTGGTTAAAGAAAGATGATAAATATATTTACAAGATTAAAAATAATGATCCAGCTAAGCAAGATGAAGTTTACACTAATATTACTGAAAAGAATGGTAAAATTATTATTTCTTCTGAAGGTGATCAAAAGGATCCAGTTATTCATAACTGGATAGATGATGTTGAATTAAAGGCTGCTAAAGCTAGAAAGTTCACTGAAAAACCATTTAGTGATACTTACGAAATCTTTATTGCTTCAAGAAAATTAGGTGATAAGCCAGAAGAATTATTTACTTATCTTCAATCACGTCTTAACCGTGCTAAAGCATTCGCTAGTACTGCTAAAAGTGAAAAACCATTAACTCATGATGATATTGAAAAGATGGAACGTCAACAAATTGCTAATAATAACCGTGATCCACCAGAAGCTCAATGGCGTAGAGAATTAAATGAAGCTACTGAAAAGAAATGTGACTTTGTTACATGGCTTTAAATTTAGTTAATATAGTAAAATAAAAAAAAAAAAAAAGAGAAATTATTTAACTAAAGAAAAAAACAAAAAAAAAAAAAAAAAGCAAGAAAACAATACATTATTTATATTATTCGATGATCATTTTTATTAACAAAACAAAACGAAAAAATAAAAATAACCAAATAGAAACATAACTAATTAAAAATAAAGAACATAAAATAAAATAAAATAAAATAAAACCAATACAATATATATATACAATTTATATAAAAGAAAAGTATAATAATATTACAACCTTACCAATTAAAAATAATAAAACAAAAAACAAAAAGCAATAAAAATTAATTATTTAAAAAGAAAAGAAAAAACTTACAATAAAAATATAATAAATAAATAAATAAATAAATAAATAAATATACATATAATAAATAAGTATAAAAAAATTTATAAATAAATTATTTTATTTTATTTATTTATTTATATATATATTTTTTTTTTTTTTTTGATTATATAAAATAATAATAATTATAATAATAATAATAAAACGAAAAAAATAAATAAAAAAAAATATAAAAAAAACAAAAAACAAAAAACAAAAAACAAAAAAAACGAAAAACAAAGAATAAAAAAAAAAAAAAAAAAATTAATAAATATATATATATTAAAAAAAAAAAAAAAAGTTTTGGTTTTTAATATTAATATATTTTTTAAGTGGTTTATTAAGTGAAGTGTATGCTTTTAAATTAATTTTAATCATTTATATATATATATATAAAATTTAAAACTGTTTATGTAAAATTATTATTAAATAATATACACAAAAAAAAAAAACAAAAAACAAAAAACAAAAAACAAAGTGTTTAATAGTGTTTTGAATTATTATATTTATAATTTTTTTATTATATAAATATTACATCTGCTAAAATAATATATTTTTTAATAAATGTAATAGATGTTATAGAAAAAAAAAAAAAAAAAATATATATATATATATATATATTTATATACATATATATATAGATATAGAATAGTAGGAAATAATAGGATATATATATGCTTTAAAGAAATAAAATATTTTAAAATATATATGTTTTATGGACAAAATATAATAAATATGATGGAACTTAATTATTATTATTATTTTTTTTTAATAAATTATATTTATTAATATATATATATATATTTTTTTTTAGTTAATATATTTGCTTAAAGTAAAATACATTTATTTTTTTATTTTTTTATTATTAATATGATTTACTATATTAATTAAGAAATTATATAAAATATTATATATAATGTATAATAACAATAACATGATTTACTATGCTATATCTACAATTTATAGTAATAGAAAAATTTAAAAATAAATATAGAAAATAGAAAATAAATTAATAATAAAAAAAAAAAGTATTTATAAAATTATAAATTCCAAATTTATAATTTTTATTATTATTATTTTTACTTTTTTTTTTTTTTATTTAATTTTATTTTTTTATTTCTCATTTTTTATTTTTACTTTCAATATTTTTTATTTTTTTTCCTTGTTATTACTTCATTGACTGAATTATTATCATCATTATATATTTTTTGATTTTTGATCTTATGTGGAAGAAAGCTTAATAAAATAAAAAAAAATCAAAGTTTTGATTTATTTTATAAAGTAGCCATAACATCATTTGAGACAACCATTGGACCAGCAACTTCCTTAGCCTTGGCAGCATCGACTAAATAGGTAACAATAGCAAGAGCAAATTCAATAGTAGTACCTGGACCACGACTTTTTTTATAATATATATAAATATAAATATCAATATCAATATCAATATAAATATAAATAAAAGATTAACATTAAGGATCAATTACATAATGTATAATAGTAATATAGAATATATTATTTTAATGTAATATCTATTTTACCTAGTAATTACATTGGCATCAACGACAACACGATCTTGTAAATACTTGTAGTCTATATTTATTTTGTAATTATTATATTAATGATATTATTAAATATGAAAAATTATAATAATGATAATGACGATAATAATAATAATTTATAATAAAAGATTATTAATATTTTAATATTAAAATTTTAGTAACATACCAGTGAATTTGCTTTCAAGAGTTGGGTAAGAAGTAATACGTCCACCCTTGTGAATACCAGCAGTAAGAATAGCAGTTGGTGCTAAAAATCGATAATAATTTATATTTATATATATGCATAAATAAATATATTTTGAAAATATAAAATATATTAGTATTATTATTATTTATTATTAATTGTTATTTTAATAGAATAAATATTGTTTTAATATATAAATTTTTTAGGTAATTATAATAAAATATAAATTTTATAATTTTACCAGCACAAATAGCAGCAACTAATTTTTTAGCATTGTAGTAATCCTTAAGTAATTGTTGAACAGTTGGGTTCTATTAAAATTTCCAATATATATATATATTTATTATAATTTATAAAAAATAAATATTATTATTAAAAGTTTATATAATATATTCAATTTATAGTTGTGGAAAAAATTTTTTTCTATATAATTATTAATTTATATAACTTACAATACAGAAATTGTGAGAACCATCATTACCACCTGGAAGGACAATGGCATCAAAAGCGAGCTATATTTTAATATATATATAATATTTATTCATACATTTATATATATAATGTTAATAATGAATTTATTTATTAAATTGAAAATATATAATTATAAATAAATAATTATATAAATATTAAGTATTAATAATATTTATTTATTCTTTATTCTTTTTTTTTTTTTATCATATTTTTATTGATATTAACCTTATCCTTAATATCGTCAAGAGCAACATCTGGCTTAATGACAACATTTCTACTACAAAGAAGTGGTTGAGCACCTTGAAGACCGGCAACGGTAACATCGATCTTTTTTTTATTGTTAATGTTATAAAATTTTTATATATATAATTATATTATTAATGTGATTATTTTTTAAGTGTATCTTCCACATATATATATTTTAAATATAAAATACTAAAAATATAAATAATAAATGATAATAATAATAATAATAATAATAATAAACAAATTTACATATATATTAACAAATTCAAAATAAAAATATTTTATGAAATTTAAAGTATATTTATATTTATATGTAGTTATGTATAAATGATAATATGATAAATCCTTAAGAAATATTATTTTTATTAATATCTTTTTCTCATCAAATAACCATAAAAATAATAACTTTCCGAGAATTATTATTTTTAATTAATATTATTAATATATATATGTTTTGAATATTAGAAGAAAAAAAAAAAAAACCTACACCAGCTCTACGTAAAACATCAATAGTGATGGTGCTCTTTTATATATAAAATATAATAATATATTAGAAATTTATATAATGAAAATGTTAACAATTTATTGTTTATTTATTTATAATTATTTTTAATTTTATTTTTTTTTTTTTAATAAAATTCTAATTTATAATAGTACATACTTCCATTTCTTCGGAACCTTCACTTAAAAGAAAGAGAACAGTCTTAGCCATTTTGAAATTTTATAATGTTACTAAAAAAAATAAATATTTTTATTTTAAAGCTTTTGTTGAAGAAAAAAGATTTTTACACAATGAATTAATAGATTATTTAATTATTTAATTAAAATTATTTAATTTATATAAACAAATCAAAATTATTAGTTAAATAAATAAATAAATAAATAAATAAATAAATAAATAAATAAATAAATAAATAAATAAATAAATAAATAAATAAATAAATAAATAAATAAATAAATAAATAAATAAATAGAATGTGTTGCATTTCGCAATATGATATGGGGGGCATATTAAATTTTTGCAATGAGGCGCATAAAAAATAAATAAAAAAATGAAAAATTTTTTAACACAAATTATGAAAGCCACGTTATGAAATAAAATAATGAATGTGGTGCATTTCGCAATCGTGCATTTCGGAATCTGTGGCGCATGAAATTTTATATATTAAATAAATGAATAAATAAATAAATAATAATTAAAAATTATAATTAATAATTACAAATTAAAAAATGGAATAAAATGAAATAAAAATAATTAAAAAAATTATAATAAAATCAAAGAATTGAAAAAAAAATACAGAAGAATACAAAAAAAATTTAAAAAAGAAAGATTCAAGTTCTTTAACTTTTACAAACAAACAAAAATCATATTTTTTCAAAGTCTTTTATTTTATTTAATATTTTATAATATTTTTCATTTATATTTAAAATTATTTATATAAAATATTTTAATTTATTTTATTATTAAATTGTAATAATAATAACTAAAATTTTAATAAAATAATAAAAAATAAAAAAATATTTATTTAATGATTTTTTAAACATAATTGATATTATTATTTTTGCTAAATAAGATTGACATTGATATTAATAATATTTTTATACTAAAAAATTTGATATTGATATTAATAATAATATTTTTATACTAAAAATTTTGATATTGATATTAATTATATTTTAATTATAGTTAAATAGATCAGTTTTAGATATAATTTAGCTAAAAACTAGCTAAAAAAATCTTAAAGTAATTTTATTTCCTTATATTGTTACAAGAACAATAATTAAGCATAACATATAATATAAAAAGGTTAGAAAAATACTAATTTATAATAAAAATTAGTATTTTTTATTATTTAAATCAATTAAGCAATTATACCATAATTCAACAATATCTTTTTTATCATATCCATAATAAATATAATCTTTTTCCATATATTTATAATTTTCAATTATATTTTTTATTTCATCAGTCTTTCTAATTATTTTTTGTTTTTTTCTCCAGATTCCATTAATTCTCCTTTCGTAATCATTGTAGGATAAGGATTCTTCTTTTTTTAATATATAAATTAATTTAAAAAATGAAGGTTTTTTTGGAAATAAATTATTTAAGTAATTATTAAAAGATTCTGAAGCATTATTTGTTATATGCTCCATATTCTTATAATAATTCCAATAATTAGTATTATATTTATGTAAATAATTATTTTTAATATATAATAGTTTTATTTATTTAATGATAACAGAACAAGTCCTTTTTTATATACAATTTTTAACAAAATATTATTTAAAAGATTATTAATAAAATAATATTTAATTTTATTTAATTATTTATGTATTTATTTATTTATTTATTTATTTATTTATTATTTATTACAATAATTATTTATTTAATAATTATAATAGTTTTATTTATTTAATGATAACAGAACAAGTCCTTTTTTATAATACAATTTTTAACAAAATATTATTTAAAAGATTATTAATAAAATATTATTTAGATTTTATTTAGTTATTTATATATTTATTTATTTATTTATTTTTGATAAATGTGGCTATAAAATATTTTATCATCAAGCCACATACAATAATGTACGATTCCGAAATGCACGATTCCGAAATGCACTTCTCCCTAAAATAATATATAATGGATGGAGGTGCATTTCGAAAATTTGTATTTCGAAAACTTGTATTTCGTAAAAGGGAGAGTTGCATTTCGAAAATTTGTATTTAAAAAACTTGTATTTCGTAAAATGGCTTGAATATTTTTTATTTAAAGCCACTTAATTTCATTAAAAATTAAATAAATAAATAATAATTAATTAAATAAATAAAGTTGCAATTTGCAAAAATTTTTAAGTCACGTATAATTACGTGGGGCGTATATACAATTGTGTCATTGTTTTGTGGCTTATTTCTACAATTTTTTAAAGCCATATATTTAATTTATGGCGTTAATAATAATTGTGTTGATATTTTATGACGTAAATATAAAAGCCACCAAAAATTTGGCGAATAAATTAAAACAAAATAAAAAATAAAAAAACATTTTTTTAAAAAAAATTAATAATAAATAAAATAATAAATAAAGAAATAATAAATAAATAATAATTAAATAAATGTTTAATGTAATAAATAAATAAATTAATAAATAAATTATAAAATAAATAAATTATAAAGTAAATAAATTATTAAATAATAATAAATAAATTAATAATAAAAAATTAATAAAAATAAATAAATAATAAATAAATTAATAAATAAAATAAATAATAAATAAATATTTGAATTATAAATATGAAGTTTACATTCCATTTAAATAAATATATTAATTATATTACTTCATAATATAAATAAAAATAGAAATATCAATAAAAAAAGATGTTGTTATAACAAAATTTTTACTTCAAAGTTAACTAAACAATCATATAAATTTTATATTAGATTTTTGAATATTTAAATTCATATAATATATTTTATTTTATTTTATTTTATTATATTTTATATGTACTTGTAACTTATTCTACTTTACTATTTATTTTATTTTATTTTTATTTTATTTTATTTTATTTTTTAACAATAAATAAATAAATAAATAAATAAATAAATAAATAAATAAATAAATAAATAAATAAATAAATAAATAAATAAATAAATAAATAAATAAATAAATATCAAAAAAAAAATATGATATATAATAGTATATATTATTAAAATATTTAGTAATAAAATATAGATTTTATATATTTTTATTTCAATAAAATAAAATGGAAAGGAAAACTAATTAAAGAATTGAAATTAATAAAAATAAAATATAATAAAATTTATTTATTTATTTATTTATTTATATATTTATTTATTTATTTATTTATTATTTTTTTTAATTTTTATTTTATTCTTTTAATGGTGAAAATACTATAAATAAAAATATACGTTGAAAAAGTGGCGTATTACATATTTTGTATTTATATTACAGAAATTTATGTCAATCATACATAAATTATGTCGAAATGCCCCACATCCGTCGAAATGCAATACTCCCGTAAATTATGCCGAAATCACCTCGTTATGTGATTCTAATATATGAAGTTATAAGTTTTAATAGTGAGAGTTGCATTTCGCAATGGGGCGCATGACAAAGATTTGTAGGTTGCATTTCGCAATGTTGCAATTCGCAATGTTGCATTTCGCAATGGGGCGCATAATTGTATAAATAATTAAATAAATAAAAATATAATATAAAGAATTATATAATATTTTTTTTTATTTAATAATTTTTTTTTTATTTAATAATATTAAATATTTTTTTTAATATTGAATATTTTTTTAGTATTTTAATAATATTTTATTTATTTTTTTTATTTAATGATATTGAATATTTCTTCAATATTTTTTTATTTAATATTTTAATAATATTGAATATTTTTTGAATATTTTTTTTATTTAATTGTAATTTTTATTTAATATTTTAATAATATTGAATATTTCTTTTAATATTTCAAATCAAAAAAATTTTATAAAAATATTTATTTTTATAATGAATTTTTATTTTTATATTTTTTTTTGTAAATAAGTAATTTATAAAAAAATATTTATTTATTTGTTTCTTTTCTTTATTCTAAAATTTATATTATTTTTTTATTTATTATTTGTTATCGTCTTTTTAATAAAAATACATATATAATACTGTTATATTATTTATTATCTTTTTATTTTATTTATTATTATTCATTTATCAAAAAAATAAAATAAATATATTTAATTTTAAAATAAATTTTTTTTTTTTTTTTTTTTTTTTTTACTTTTTTTTTTTGTAATTAAATAATTAATAAAAAAAGAAATATTTATTTATTTATTTATTTTCTATTCATTTATTTATATATATATTTTTTATTTATTTATTTAATTTTTTTAAATTCTATTTTATTTTATTTCATAACGTGGCTTTCATAATTTGTGTTAAAAAATTTTTCATTTTTTTATTTATTTTTTATGCGCCTCATTACAAAAATTTAATATGCGCCCCATATCATATTGCGAAATGCAACATTGCGAAATGCAACACATTCGTTTTAATATATTATAAATACTATATAATTATATTATAAGCTAATATATATTAATATTATATGAAATATTTTATTTTATTTTAATAAAATAAATTAATTTTTTGTTGTTAATAATTTTTATTTTAAATATCATTATAAATATATTTGAATAAAAAACTCATCTTTTACTAAAAAGAAATATTTTATTTTTAAAAAAATGAGAATAGTTACAAATGTACATGTTGATAGCAATATGGCATATCAAAAGTTTAAAGAATTATGTAAAAATAAATATTTTGTAGATAAAACAAATATAATTAAAAAATTTAATGAATTATTAAATTCTCCTATAAACAATGTATGTATTACAAAACCAAGAAGATTTGGAAAATCATCAATAGCCTTTATGATAATAGCATACTATAGTAAAAGAAGAAACAAAGAATTTAAAGAAATATTTAATAAATTAAATGTTTCAAAAAATGAAGATATAAATACAGAAAAAGGGAAATCAAAATATGAAGAAACTATGGGAAAATATCATACAATTTATTTGGATTTTTCAAAATATCATGAGGGTTTTAAATATTTAAATGATTATATATACGTATTAGAAGAAAGAGTTTTATATGAATTAAAAGATAATATTGAAAAAAATGAACATGGTCCAATTATTTTAGAAAAAATAAACAATTTATTAGACTTATTTGAGATAAAATTTAATAAATTAGCTATTTTTTTAGATTATTATTATTCTATAACCAATGAAAAATTTGTATTTGTAATAGATGAATGGGACTATATATTTAGTAATGATAAATATACAATTAACGAAAGAAATATGTTCCTAAGCTTTTTGAAAAATTTATTAAAAGATCAAGCATATATTGCTTTGACATATATGACAGGAATATTACCAATAGCAAAAAGATCGTCTGGATCATCATTAAATTGTTTTTTAGAATATTCAATGTTAAAAGATGATATATTCTATGAATATTTTGGATTTAAAGAAAAAGAAGTTGAAGCTCTTTGTAAAATCAATGGAAAATTAAAATTAGAAGAGATGAAAGAATGGTATAACGGATATAGTATTAAAGGTGAAAATATATTTAATCCGTATTCAATAATTAATGCTTTAATAAATAATAGTACTGGAAATTATTGGACAAATACAGGACCTATGAAAGAAATAAAGGAAAATTTAAATTTTAATATTTATGGAATAAAAGATGATTTTTTGAAATTAATTACACGTGAATCAATAAAAATAGAATTAAATGGATATGGAGCAGAAAATAAGCAACAACAAGCAGTAAATGGTAGAAAAACAAAGCAAAGATCTGTAATAGATAAAAATGAAAATATGAGAAATGAAATGTATTCATTAATGGTTGTTTATGGATTTCTCACATATAATAACGGTGAAGTCAAAATTCCAAATAAAGAATTGTTAGAAAAATTTAAACAAATACTGAACGATAAAAATGAGTTCGAAATTTATAACAATTTAATGAATTATTCTAAAAAAATGTTAGAAGCCACTTTAACGAAAAATACAAAAGATGTTTGTCAAATCTTAGAAAAAGTACATACAAAAAGATCAACCATAAAAGGTTATTACGATCATATAACTTTAGAATTTATAGTAAAATTTGCCTATTTTGATGCTCAAAATAAATATGATATTAAACAAGAAGAAACAAGAGGAAAAGGATTTGTCGATTTTATATTTTACCCAAAACATGATAATGAAAATAAAACAGTTATTATATTAGAACTTAAAGTAGGAAAATCAGCAGAAGAAGCAATCAATCAGATATATAAAAAAGATTATTATGCCGGATTAAGAAGACTAGGATATAAAATATTGTTAGTAGGAATAAATTGTACTAAGAAAGATAAGAAATATGATTGCATAATAGAAGAATATGATGAAAATAAAAGTAAACAAAACCAAAATAATGATGATATTAGCGAATATAGTAGTAATGATCAAAACAAAAATAAAAGAAAAAATAATGATTATGATCAAGTGCAAAAGAAAAGAAAATATGATTTAAGAAAAAGAAAATAAAAGTATTTATATTTTACTCTTTCTTTTATTTATTTGAAATTCATAAATATATGTATTACTTTCTTTTATTTATTTAAAATTATCAAATATATGTATTACTTTTTTATTATAATTATTTTTATTTTTATATGTAATATATAGGCAAATTTTATCTAATTTATTTTTTTAATGTATATATGTAATATATATAAGATTTATTGAATAAAGTTATTTTTGAATATCCTTATTATTAAAAATTAATGAAGAATAGAGATTAAATTTTTTAAAGTATTTAATAATCAAGATAGATAAAAAAAAAAAAAAAGAGAGAAATATGTTTCAAAAAATGTACAGAAGATGAATGTTTACAATTCACTAAAAAAGGTAGAATATAATTAAATAGAAAAAGAAAAATTTAAAAAATATTTTTGATTATATTTTAAAATATTATATGTATTGTTTTTTTTTTTTTAATGAACACTATGCAGTGAATGAAAAAATAGATTAATTGTTTGATTAATGAAATAATAGATGATAACTTAATTATACTAAAAATTTTTTAAAATATATATATATGCATTTTTTTTTTTTTTTTTTTTTTTTAATTATTTATTTATCATGTTCTTTTATATTATTTGTTTTTCGTTTTATGAATGGTTTAATTAAAATTAAAATATTTACACAATATGATTCGTTAAAAATACTGTTAATTATTATTGTAAACTTTTTTTTTTATTATATTTTTTTTTATATTATTTATTTATATTATTATTATTATTATTATTTAAATAATAATTTTTATAAGATAAATATTTAATAATAATAATATCAACAATAATAATATTTCATAAAAGAGAAGTTTTCATATATATTTTTACTTTTTTTTTTTTTGTATATTATCTTAATATGTAATTTTTATATAATGAATAAATTATATGTATAATTTATTTTTTATATTTATTTTTTATTTATTTATTTATTTGTTTATTTATTGAATTATTGCCTTCGTAGTCATCTTTTATTAAAAATGATGAAGATTACCCAAGGGAGAGTTTAGTGGACACCACACTATCTTTAATTATGATGTTACTTCTTTGTTTTATATTATTTTACCATTTAGAGAAATCCGAACAGGACCCTACACTGAAATTATAATTATTTCAGAAATTTATTATATTTTTCTTTATATTAAATTTACGTTATAGATTTTTTAGATAGTAATTTTTTTTTTTTATTTTAATCTATTTTTATTTATGTACTTAATCTAAATGTATTAATAACTATTTATAATAAATAAAAAACATGGAAGTGTATTCTCTTCCTTTAGTCTAAAAAAAAAAAAAAAAAAAAAAACTATTTATAATAAATAAAAAACATGGAAGTATATTCTCTTCCTTTAGTCAAAAAAAAAAAAAATTATTGAATTATTAATATTTATGGAATTTGATATATATAATAAATGTGTTTATTTCCATATTAAATATTTTAAAATAATATAGTCAACTCCAGAAAATAAGAGTGCAGTTATTGTTGTATAAATACATCCAATTAAGAATCCTTTAAAGTGAAACATATAATCTTTATAACCTTTACAACCTTTAGTACCTTTAATAACTATCCAATCTGGTGTAATAGTACATACGATAAGCCAATCCATAATAATAAGGTCAATAACATTCCAAGACATAACAATAATAAATATATATATAAATAATGTTAAAAGGGAAACTTTTTCATCTTTAAAAGCTTGAAGTCCAAAAGCAATAAGTGATAATAAAATAATTAATCCTCCTATACTACTCCATATATAAGAACTTCTTTGCTGTTTTAAAGTTGGTTTTGGAATTTTTGAAGCTTTTTGAATATCTTCTGGATAATCATGAAGCATTGTCCATGGAAATAATTTTATTATCATATAAACATAACCTATCCATAATGCTGACCATATTAAACCTTCATATAATGCTTGTACATACATTTTTTATAATGATTTATCAACTTGTTTTTTTCTCTCTTTTTTTTTTTTATTTTTTATTTTTATTACTTATTTATTTTTTTTTATAAATTTATATATATTTATTTATAATTATTTAATATAAAAATAAATACAAAAAAAGTAAATTTCAATTTTACTGTTTTTTTTTTTAATTTGAAATGTAGATTTCAAAAAATTTATATAATTATTTTTTATATTTTTAAAGAAAAAAAAATTTTTTTTGTATAATTTTTATTCTTTAAACTTAACAATTTTTAATATATAAGATTTTTTTTTTAATAATTAAAGTTTTAAAATAAATTATAAATTAAGTATTGTTATTTTAAAATTTTTTTACGAAATTTCATTTACATTTTCCTATTTTGAAAATAAAGTGTATCACTATTTAATTCATATATTATAAAGCTAATCTTTCTTTAGAGAAATTTTTTATATAGAATTAATAATATTTGTTATTAATAATATTAATAATATTGTTGATATAGAAAGAACGATTATATCAATAAACCCTTGTTTTTTCATAGAAATGAATCATACCTTAAAATTGATAAAACAAAATATAAAATGTATATACGAATTATGATAACATCGTCATGTTAATATTAAATATTAAGATTATATGATATAAACATAATTTTTTTTTTCTAATTGTTTAATCGACCAAATATTTATTTTTATTAATATTAATAAATAATAATAAGTAATAGTCATATAACCCATAGTATTACATATAATATTATAAAAATTTAATATTAAAAAATAATAATATTTCAAATAAAATAAAATATATATATAAAAGAATACCAAATACTATTATTTATAATTAACTATACACTTTATTATGCTTAATATATATTATATAATATAAAAAAAATATTTTAATATACTAAAATATTTTTTTTTTTATTATTATAGAAATTGAAAAAAATAAAAAATATAAAAATACATTAAAATACTCTGCTAATATTTACTCAATTTTTCAATAAATATTTTACTATCTCTTTATGTCCATATTTATAAGTAGTGCTTAAATCAAGATATAGAATTCTTGTATTTATAATAAATTCTCTTTGTTCAGTTAAATTTTACATTCTGTAATTAAAATTCTTGAAAAAAGGTTTGTATGAAGAACCAAATAATAAGAATATTAGAAGAATATTAATATTCTTCTAATTCTTTATTCTTGATATTTTTCAAATTTCAGTAAATATAAATAAAATGAAATAAAATTAATTTAATATAATTGTTTTTATGTAATAATTATATCAAAATTTAGAAAAAGTAAAAAAGAAAACAACCAATTTGTATATATTAAATATTAATTATAATATTAAATTAATTTTATTTATTTTTTTTAAAAACTAATATAAATATATATAAATAATTTAATATATACCAATATAATTAGTAATATATTAATTTTTAATGTGATTAGTTGAAATTTAAATTTTTTTATTTTTATTTTTTTTTTTAAAAAAATGTTTTTTTTTTAATTTTTTTTTTAATATTTTTTTTAATCATATAATAAGTAGTACATAGAAAAGATGGTTAGAAATTTGAAATTTCATGAGAAGAAACTTTTAAAGAAAGTCGATTTTATCGACTGGAAATCTGATAATAATATTCAAGAAATTAAAGTTATGAGAAGATATCATATTCAAAAAAGAGATGATTATGTAAAGTAAACTATCGCATTTCCAGAATTTTAGTTTTTTAAAAATAATATATTAAAGAAGAAGAAGAAAAAAAGAAATACTTTAATTATTATATGTATAACAAAATAATAATATGCTTAAATTAAGAAGAAATTTCATTTTATTTTGAAAAAAAGGAAATATAAGAATTAAAGATTTAATTATTTAATTGAATTAAATAAATTATTATTTAAAAAATCATTTAGATTTAATATAAAGATTTTCAAATTTTCAAGTATTGCTTTTTTTTTTTTTTTTTTTTTTTTTTTTTGCAAAAATTCTTTCAACACTTATATATACATGGAAATTTTAACAAGATTCAATCTATTTTTTTTTAGAAGCATTTTTAAAAAATATTAGAAGTACAGTTTTTATTAATTCAAAATTAAATTTTAATTCATAAATCAAATTTGAAATTTAAAGATTTTTGAGTTATATGTAATCTCAAAAAATAAAATGAAATTATTATAAAATCAATTCATTGTTTCTTTATTAAAAAATATAAACAATTATATATATCCATGAGAAAGAAACATTTCGATATAATAATCAAATTTCAAATATAAAAAATATAATGCTTTTTTTTTTATATTATATTTATTAAAGAATTTCTTTTTACACAACTATTTTTCACTCTAATTATATAATTTATTTAGATGATTAATATTAATTAAAATTTTATAATATTTTTTATTATATTTCCTTAAAATGAATTTAAAATAGATATAATAAAATCTGTGGTCAAATTAGAAAATTATGTAATAAATTATCTTTATTAGATCCACGTGATCCATACAGAAATCAAATGTCTGAAAATTTATTAGATAAATTATATAATATGGGTATCATTGGTACTAAACGTACTCTTAGTCAAGCTAATAAAGTTACTGTATCTGCTTTTTGTAGGCAAGTATTATATAATATATGCAAGATATTATAATATCATATCATATAAAATATTATATTTATTTTTTTTGATTAATAATATTATTTATGAATAATATTTTTTTATACTAATGTTATTTAATATTTTAAATATATAATGATAATTTATATATAAAAATATTAAAAAAAAATTAAATTAAAATTAATATTAAATAGAAGAAGATTAGCTATTGTTATGGTTGCTCGTTTAAAGATGGCAGAAACTGTTAGAGAAGCTGTTACTTTTATTGAACAAGGACGTAAGTATTTTTCTACATTATATATATATAAAATAAATATAAATAATTATATAATAATTATATATAATTATAAATATTTTTTAAATAATTAATAATTATTATTATTTATTTTTTTTCATATTTTAGATGTTCGTGTTGGTCCAGAAGTTGTAACAGATCCAGCTTATCTTGTTACTAGGTAATTTTTATAATAATAAATACTATATAAAATGTTATAATAAATTTTAAATAAAATATATATTAATGAATTTAAATATAAAATATATTAAATAATTTAAATATATTTCATATTTATATATATTTATATTATTATTTTTATATATAAAATTATAGAAACTTTGAAGATTTCGTAACTTGGGTTGACACCTCTAAGATTAAGAGAAAGATTCTTAAGTATAACGACAAGGTAATAAAAAAAAACAAGTTATATTATTATTATTATTATTATTATTATTATTATTATTATTGTTATATATATATATATATTATTTTTTTTTTCTTTTTTTTTTGAAATTATTAATTTTAACTTTATTACTAACATTAATTTAATATAATATTCAAATATTTAAATATTGTATGCAATTATTATACAAATTTCTACAAAAAAAATATTTTATCGTTAATTATCAATAACAGTTGGATGATTTTGATTTACTTTAAGTTAATAACAAATAATAATAATTATTTTCTACTTCGTTTAGATTTATACATACATATTTTATTTTAAAACAATATAACAACAATAATAACAATAACAACCGAGAAAAAAAAAAGCAGGAGAATATACTATATTATTTAAAATAAAAGTTTATATATATTTATTGTTATTTTTATTTTGTTTTATTTTTTTTTTTTTCATAAATTATCAGTCATAGATTTATTTAAATTAAATTTTTATATTATAGTAGTTAAAATTTAATAGTAATATATTTTTTTATAAAATGTATTTTTCTTTTTCCTTTTTTGTTATATCTATTTATTTAAAGTAATTATAATAATACATACATGTTCTTTTAAATTATTTTTTCATGAAAAAATAAAATAAAATAAAATAAAATAAAATAAAATAAAATAAAATAAAATAAATAAATAAATAAATAAATAAATAAATAAATAAATAAATAAATAAATAAATAAATAAATAAATAAATAAATAAATAAATAAATAAATAAATAAATAAATAAATAAATAAATAAATAAATAAATAAATAAATAACAAATAAATAAGTAAATAAATAAATAAAATAATAAATGAATAATAATAATAATAATAATAATAATAAAAATAAAAATATAATAAAATAATTCAACATATTTAATATCTATTATTATATTTTTATTAATGTCTATATATAATTATTTATAGATATATATTTTTAATTTTTTTTTTATTTTTATGAGAATTTTTTTTTATTAATAAATATAAATAATAAATAAATTAGATTTATAATAAATTATTAAATTCTATATATATAAATTATAAAGAAAAGAGTTGTAGATTATGAAATAAATATAATAAAGATTATTAATGTATAATAATATGAATATTTTTTTTTTTATAAAAAAAATACTAATTTTAATGTAACGATTCACGTGCCATTCCACAATGATTACAAACCCCAATATTTAATCCTAATGAACACCTTTGGCTAAAAATAGTTATTATGAATATATATAAAGAAATAAAAATATTAATAAGTTTATGTATGAAAATTTGATAGTTATGTAGTGATACTATTCTTTTTTATTATTAGTTTTTTAATAATTATAGTAAAATAAAAATAAAATTTACCATGCATCACAATGCCAATAATTAATATCTAATAAATAATAATGAAAAAAAAAAAAAAAAAAAAAAAAAAAAAAAATAATTGACTAAATTAATTTATACATTTTAAATAATCGTATTATTATAATTATTATTATTACAATGTAAAGCTTTCTTACCATAACACATTCCACATCTTTAATTTTTAATGTTAATATTAATATATATATGTATTTTATAGTAATAATTATATATTTAAGTGAAAAAAAAAGTTAGATATATATATTCAAATAAAATAAATAATTATATAATTAATAAATTTATGAAAAAATGTTTTTTTTTTTGTTCATTATTTTATTTAAATTATTTTAATTATACTTTTCACAATGATGATAATAATCAGTAGTTAACATTCTTCTTTGACAAAAACACCAATAAATATCAGGATTATTATTTTTTAAAATAAAAGTAGAAACTTTTAATGTTGATGTCATTTCTCCTCCTTCTCCATTATTTTCATCATTATTGTTATTTTTTACCATAGAAATTAAAAATTCAGGTATTTGATAATTCCATTGAACTTCTACAGGGATGGTATCATTTAAATATTGATTTAAAAGTATAGGTTCATTAATACAATTCCATAAAAAATTTTGAAAACATAAAGGATATTTTTCAAGTTTAATTTTAAAATAACCATAAGGCATATTTTTTTCAAAATTAAAACCATGTTCTTTTAAAATTTGAAAAGTCATATTAGGTATAGTAAATGTTGATTGTATAGTAGCATCATCCATCGTATTAAATACATGATAATAAGAACATAAATTATTATTACTATTATTATTATTATTATTATTATTATTACTTTTATATTGTAATGAAATAGATTTATTGTTAAATTGAAGATTTTCTTTTTCTTCTCCATTTATTCCTATATTATTATTATTATTTCCAATTTCCCATTTTTTCTCCTTTTTTCTTCCATTTTTATTAATATCATCATCATAATGATCAATTATATCATAAAGTAATAAATCTCGTATTATACTATCACTTCCTAAATCCATATTGATTTCATCATATAAATCATGATCATAAATAATTTTTCTAAGATTTTGAATAGATTGGGTTTGTAAAAAAGATTTGTCAAAAAATTTTTGATTATTATTATTAAATAATGTCATTGAAGATAAAGCATCTTTTAAGTACGGTTTAGGAAATATTCTATGTTTAATAATATTTGGTTCAAATATGAAATTATTTGTTCTTAATGGCTCAAATAAACGTGGTATTCTTTTTAATATAGAATAATAAATATTTATAAGACAAGATTTAGTACCAAAAACAAAATGTCTACTTGAATTTGATGCAGATTCATTTTTTGTCCAATCATGACATATATAAGCTTTTCTTTTTAGACGATTATTCCATAAAGGAATTTTTTGAAAAGTTTCTGGTGGATATTTCCATTCGAATACTAAAACATAAGTAGAATTTGGTGATTTAAAACATTTATTATTATTATTATTATAATTTGTTGAATGATTATCATTATCATTATTATCATTTTCATTATCATAATCCATTTCTTCTCCTTTTTTACCTAAATGGAATAATTTAAATATAGAAGATGGATTATGATCATCATCATTTTCTTTTTCCATTTCATCAAAACATCTTTTATTTCTTTTATAATTAGTAGTAGTATGATTATAATCATTACTATTACCATTAATATTATTATTAATGTTATAATTATTAATATTAAAATTATTTAAGTTTCCATTATTATTATTATTAGTATTATTGTTATTATTATTTTGATAGGATAAAATGGGATTATCCGTTAAATTATCATTTTTAAATTTATAAATATCTTGGGTATTTACTTCAAATAATTGAAGTTTAACTAATGAATCTAAAGAAAAACGAATTCTATATTGAATAGTTTCTTTAATGTAATGATAAAGTTCTTTCCCAATGAAAGCAATTTCAGGATTTGGATGATTTTGATACTGTTGTAATAACAGACTAGGATCTACAGAAAAACCATACTTTTTTGATAATTCTTGATTTGTTTTTTGGTCTAATTCCATTTCAATATCTTGATTAATACAAACACTTTCTGATGTTCTATAAGAATTTGGTACAGTATTAATATAATTATATACTATTTCTTTTCCATTTTCTGAAAGTTGTATAAAAATTTGTCCCTATTAATTATTATTATTATTATTATAAAGTTTAAAATATTAATAATTATAAATACGTATATAATATGTATAATACTATATATGATTCAAAATTATATTGATATTATATATATAGATATATTTAAAAAAAAAAAAAAAAAAAGAGTAAAAGATAGTTACTGGAAAATATGATCTTATTATGTTAGAATTCATAGATATAGCATAGATTTCTTTTTTTTTTTTTTTTTTTTTTTTTTATTTTGTTATATTTTTAGTATGAATATTATTATATAAAATATTTTTTAATATTAATTATAATATACATTTTGAGTTTTGTAAAAAAAAAAAAAATTAGATTAACATTAATTTTCATATATATATATATAAAAGAAATTTACTTTCACCAATAGGATATAATTTAAAATCAACATGTTCAACATCTTGGTTAATATTAATTGGAGGCTCATTTGTTAAAGCTTTTTTTAAAAAATATTAAGTTTTATAAATTTACATATTTATTTATTAATTATATTTATGAATTATAACAATATATATATTTATTAATAATTAAAATGAATATTTATTATTATCTTTAAAAAATTTACATATATCCTTTACTATATTAGAATTTGTTAATTTATTAATAGCAGTATATAAATGACTAGGTTCTGAATAATTGCACCATTGTATGCTCTTTTTTGAAAATTTTTTATCGTGTAGAACCACTATTTATTATATATATAATTTATATATTATAAAAAAAGCAATTTGAAATGTATTTGAAAATTTATTTGAAATGTTAATGAAATTTAATGAAATTTCTTGTTATTTTAATATTAATTTTATGAAATACCATTTAAATATATAATTATAAAATTATTAAGAAAAAAAAAACAATAATAACGATATAAATTGATATATAAAAATAAAAATAAATATAATTTTTGATATTAATAATATTTTTTTTTAATTTTTATTTTAATTACCATTAATTCCAATTTTACTATATATGGAATTTTTATCTTCTTGTAAAGCTAAAGAGTAAGCATCAAATATATCTGTTATAAATATTAAAGAAATATTAGATAAAAATTAAATTTTATATTATATGGTCATAAAATATATAATGAAATAATAATAATAATAATAATAATAATAAAAAAAACTATTATTATTACTTAGATTATTCATTCCTTTATTCCTTTTTTTTTTTTTTTTTTTTTGTAATTTCTTTTTTTATTCAAAAAAAAAAAAAAAAAAAAAAAAAAAAAAAAAAAAAAAAATTAAATTTTAATCTTTTTAATTAAATAATTTATTATATATTATAATGTATTTTAATATATAGTATAATTCAAATGTACTGTTTATTTTTTTGTGCAACTTTCAATTTTTTTTTTTAAAAAAAAAAATGTATTAAAAAAATTTTAGATTAAAAAAAAAAAAAAAATTGATCAAATTTTATAAATATTTTTTTCCTGTATAACAGAATATAATTAAAAAAAAAAACAAACAATAAGTATCGTTATAACTATAAAATATTTTATATAATAATTACAATAATTATGATAAATAATATAATAAATATAATAATACAATATAAAATTATAATTATATTACGCAGTTTTATAATAAAAATGTTTATCTTTTATTATTATTATTTCCTTTTTATTAAAATGTTTTGCTATTTTAATTTAAATATATATTTTTTAAAAAATATTATTCTAATAAAAATAATATTATATATTTTAATAGTTCAGACTAATTACAAATAATCAAAATTAGAAAAAATAATAAAATACATAAAAAAAAAATAAACAATAAAGAAATTAATAAATTTAATATTATAATACTATATGAAAATAAATAAATTATTTTATTTTTTTCTATTCTAAGAATTATGCTTTTTTTTTTTTTTTTTTTTTTAATATATATTTTTTATATATAATTGATAAATTTATATTACTGTTATACTATAGTAAAAGAAAAAGAAATTGAATTAAAAAGTAGTAAATATTAAATATATCTCTAAGTATATTTATTCTTTTTCTTTTAGTTATTTTTCATTTAGTTATTTTTCATTAAAAAAAAAAAAAAAGACTTTATAATTTATTTATTAACTATAAATTATAGTTTTATCTTTAATATTATTATAATATATCATGATTATTAAATATCAGATTATATTTCTTTTACTTAATATTTAATTTCTTGATTTTTATAAAAAATATTTATTTATTTATTTATTTATTTTATTTATTATTTATTTCTTTGATATAGAGTTGAACTGATTATGCGTTAATTTAAAAATTAAATAATATCTATACAATTTATAAAACACTGGATTGTTTCTTCTTCTTCTAATATACATTTATACATTATTGAAAAAAATATAATAATAGTTTATTCAATTATTGTTAAATATTGTAAAGTTTGCTTTATTTTATTACTATTATATTATCTTCTTCAACTACATGAAGTTCAATAAAACATTGTTCCTATAATTATTAATGTAAAAATATATTATAATATAATAATATTAATTTATTTTGGTTCAGAAAAATTATTAAATCAATAGTAACATTTTATTTTTATTAATATTTATGTTTTGTATAATCTTAAATAAATGAATAAAAGTATATAAAAATTTAGTTATAAAAAAAAAAAAAACTTACTGTAAAACCGTATAAATCATATTTCGGTGATTTCCAATCTAACACCCATAAAAGAGGTATATTCTCATTTTTAAAGTATTCATTTGACCTTATAAAATGTGAAGTAAACGTTGCATGATTTTTCTTTACCATAAATTTTGCAAACCAATAATAAAATATAAAACATAGAAAGTCTTCTACAACTAATATTAAACATATTTTCATGATTACTTTATCACCAACATTTCTACTGTATTCTTTTTCAATTTCTTGAATTACATTATTACTTGCATTATTGTGTACTTTTGTATTTAAATATACTTTCCACTGATTATATAGTATAATATAATGACAAAATTTTAGTATTCCACTTACAACTGGAAATAGTAAAGGATGAAAAGAAAAGAAACTATTACGATGGGTATTATTTAATTTTATTTCATCAATTTGATCGGTCCATTGTTGTTGACTAATATAAGCTTTAATACTTGGAGGTACTGTTGATTCTATATCTTTAACATTTTCATATATATTAACAAGAGAAGTAGAAGAATCTTCCGATGAGGCTATAGATTCAATATGATTATCTCTTTTTATTTTCGAGTTTCGTTTATTTATTCCATATTTATATAATATTTTTATTTCTTTATATAAAAATATAACTATTAAATATACTATACAAGAAAGTGCTGTTGTAGTTGTATATATTTGTGAAGCATTTGGTGGTTCTGCTTTGACAGATATAGTATTATATAAGATTCCAATCAACAATAAATTAAGCTTTATCGGCATTATAAGAAATGTTATTGAATATCTGATATTTCTTTATTTATTTTTTTATAAAATGTATTTTTATTTCAATATGTTTTAAAACACAATTAAATTACAACTGAAAATTATTTTCTAATATTGGTATTATTTGATGTCTGGTTTTAAATTAGGGGTATTTTAATATTTTATGATTAAATTTTATAGCATTAATTATATATATTTTAATTTAGTTTATTTTATTTAAATTTAATTTTTTTTAATTATTTTATTTTGCTTTATTTTTATTTTTATTTTTATTTTATTAAATTTAATTTTTCTTTTTTTTTAGTTTTATTTTATTATACTTTTTTTTAATAATTTTTATAATTTTATTATATCAATTTTTTTTTTTTTTTTTAAAAAAAAAAAAATATATATATATATATATTTTAAAATACAATAAAAGAATCTCTACTTTTATTAACAATGACTATTTTTTTTTTTTTTTTTTTTTTTTTAAGTTTTATTTTGGTTATATAAAATAATATTAATAAAAGAAAGTTATTTTTTTATTTATTAAAAAAAACTTAATATTGTTAATTATTAATAATTGTAAAATTTATTTTGTATTATAGAAATTTATTTTGTATTATAGAAATCTATTATTTATTATAATAATGGAAAAAAAAAATTATTAAATTATTTTATCATTATAAAAAAAAGGAAAAGAAAAAACATTTTCTATATTAAAATAATAGTAATAATAATTATTATTATTTATAATAATTAATAATTGTTAATAATTTTATTTGCTGATAATAATAAATAAGTAAATCTAACCTTATTTATAGTATAAAATAAAGTTTTCAAATAGTTAAATAGTTAAAAATTAATCCATATAGGATTGTCAATTATATTTATAATATATTATAATATATAAAAATTAATTTGATGAATACATATTAATATATTATTTATAATATTAATTATGGAAATAATATATTATTTTTTAATTACTTATATTAAAAAAAAGTAGAATGACTAAAAATATTTTAGATTTTACACATACAAAAAAATCAATATATATAAATATATATTAAAATGTAGTATATTATATGATAATAAATTTATCCAATATATTTTAAAATATAATTATAATATATAATAATGATATTATAAGATATTATATTATAATATTGTAATTCACATGAAAAATGAATTGCCATTTTTTATTTATTATATATTATATACTTTAAATAACAGTAAATAAATAAATAAATAAATAAATAAATAAATAAATAAATAAATAAATAAATAAATAAATAAATAAATAAATAAATAAATAAATAAATAAATAAATAAATAAATAAATAAATAAATAAATAAATAAATAAATAAATAAATAAATAAATAAATAAATAAATAAATTAATAAATTAATAAAATTAATCATAGATAATAATTATTATAGATATTATTAATAATCTAATATAATAATAAATAGAGGGAAGTGTGCATTTCG
>MCFG01000357.1:47500-72289 GCA_002104895.1 Anaeromyces robustus
ATATTATTGTTTATTATCAAGATTTATAATTTATTTATTTATATATTTGTTTATAATTATATTATTTATATTATTTCCAACAGATTTAATATTATATTATTATTTTATATAACAATGATTTGAATGATTATTCTTTAATGTTCATATTACACATGTACATTTATTCTTTATTTAGTTTATTTATAATACATAATATCATTTTTAATAATAATAATAAAAAATATTATTTTAACTATTTATATATTATATTTATTTAATCAGTTTTTTTTAAATTTATTTGTTTATTATTTATATATTTATTTAGTTTTGTATATATTTATAATATTTATAAATTAAAATGTAAAGCGTAAATATCATAAAGTATCCAATAAAATAAAAGGATCAATTAAAATTAAATTGAAATAAGAAAATAATATTTAAGATTTAATATTAAATAGTCCATTATAATTCTTATTCTTTTTTTTTCTTTTTCATTTTTATTTACTTATTTTATATTATATTATATTATTTTTTTTTATAAATAATAAATGTAAGTATTTTTTTGTATTTCTTTATATTTATTACTTAAGATTTGTAAATGATAATAAAAAATTACAATTATAAAAAATTACAATCAATATAATAATTAAAAAAATTTTATTATTGATCATACATTTTTTAATAATTTATATATAAATGGATAATTAATAAAATGATTTAATTATTCAATAAATAAATAAATAAATAAATAAATAAATAAATAAATAAATAAATAAATAAATAAATAAATAAATAAATAAATAAATAAATAAATAAATAAATAAATAAATAAATAAATAGGTAATAATTAAAAAATATTCTAATTTATTCTAAAAATATTTTATATTCTTATTTGTTATTTAATTATTGGAAAAGTAAAAAAAAAGATAATATATTAATAAATAATCTTCAAAATTTATTTGTTTTTATTTTTTTTCTTTTCTAAAATTAAATTAAATTATAAAAAAAAAAAAAAAAAGAAAAAAAAAAAAAAAAAGGTACTTTTTTATTTTTTAAATAAATATTTTTTAAATTTTAAAGGATAAAAAAAAATATAATAATTTATATATACAGTATAAGAATAAGACTTATTATTATAGAAAACATTTCTTAAATAACTTAAAAAATTTATAATTAAAGAATCACTAATACAATAATAGCAATAATAAAACCAAATTAAAGTGAAAAATCAAATTAAAAAAATATAATTAATTATATTCTTTTATTGACAATAATATTTTTTCATCAATTTTTAAAATTAATTTAATAAAATAACAAAAACAAGAAAAATTCTACTTTTTAACAATAAAGTATCAAAACAAAAACAAATAAAGAAGAAAATAATAAATAAAAAAAAAAAAGGGAAAAGAAAGAAATAGAAAGAGATAATAATCAATAAATAACAAATATAGAAAAAGCTAAAAATAAAATAGTAAAAAAGTAAAACAATGTAAATATCAATTAAGAATTAAGAATTATAAAATTTATTATGTAAATCATTTTTAATGTTATTATTTTAAAGGCAATCGAATATTTATTAATATTATAATGTTTATTATGTTGAATATAATTAAAAAGACTTAAAATTTTTAATATAATGTATAGAAATTGAAAAAAAATGTTTATGTAAACATTTATATTATAATGTTTAAGATTTATTTTAATTAAATATTTGTTTGATTTACTATGTGTTAATAATAAAATGGGATAAATAAAAGTAGAACAAGTTTTATGAATTTCAATATAAAAATAGTAAATTAAAATAATAATCATTTATTTGAAAAAAATTAAGATATGTTTATGATAATTTATATTTTTCCTTTAATTTCCATAAATTAATTGTATATTTTTAATTATTTTAATATATCATTATTTTTATAATTATGTATATATAAATAATTGTTTTTATTCTGATATTTTTTAAACTTTTATACTTATAGAAAAAATGTATAGGCACAAAAGATTATTTTCATTCATACTCGTAATACTGTTAGTAATTAATAGTACTTTTGCATTATACAAAGATCAAGTTGGAGTTATTGATTGGTAAATTTATTTAATGTTTAATATTTAATAGATTTATTCTTAAAATTATTATAATATAATTAATATAATATAATTATATTAACATTTTATAAATTATTTTTATAATTAAATAACAATATATTATTATTTTAAATATTTTAACTGTTTTAAAAAATTATTATTATTAAATAAATAATAAAAATAAAAACAATAGGTATCAAGCCCATGTAGGAACTCCAAAGAAGGCATATTTTCAAAAAGTTATCGGAAGATCAAATTTAATTGTTGCTACAGACCATAATGTTATTGCTAACTTAAATTTAAAATCCAACAACATTTGTAAGACTATTGAAATCAATAATCAAAATATATATCAGTACTGAAATAAATACTAATAATTTTAATATATATACTTTAATTTTATTATATGCTATTTTTTATTATATGTTAATATTTATAAATAATAAAGACTGGAGACATGCTTTAAAAGAAAATGATAAGCTTGTTACTATCGCTCCACTTGATAACTGTAATATATAAATTAAATATAATTATATAAAATTTTCAGTATAATATATTTTTTTTTGAAGAAAGAATAATAATAATAACAATAGAAAAAATTTTGAAAACAAGATTATTACGAAAATAATAATAGATTAATTTTTTTTATCATTATTTTTTTTTATTTTAAAATAAAGTTGTTGTTTCTCTTTCAGAATCAAAGAGTTCAAATATTCGTATTTGGAATGGACAAAATGGTTATCTAGTAAATGAATATGTCATTGAAAGTGCCAACAATGAAAATGCTGAATATGATGATTTATTAATTCAAAATAATAATATTTATGCTTTAATTCATGGTAAAACCATTGTAAAAATTAACAACGTTAGCAGAAGTCAAGAAGGAAAATTCGATTTACAAGATAATAATCACTCTAAATTATTCCTTAATTCAAAAACTAATGAAATTTTAGCAATTGGTAAAAACAATAAGGGTCAACTTATTGTTAGTGTTTTAGAAACTAATGGAAGAATTATAAGCGAGAAAACCGTTTCTAATATTAAATTTGAAATTGATGATGTTTTTTTCACTGGTGAAAAATTAGTTCTTAAGAATTTTAATAATAAATTATATACTGTTGATCCAAAAAGTGGTTCATCTAGTACTATTTCTTATGAAGTAATTGTCTAACTTTTGTAATAATAATAATTTGCCAAAAAAAAAATTGATAAAACAAAATTAATAATAAATCATTATATATATATATTTTATTAGGATGTTAAAGAATTAGTACATGTAAAAGATAATGTATTTATTGTTAAGACTGAAAGTAAGGATAATTTAGTTAAAATTAATGATTCAGTTGAAGAATTATCTGCTTTTGAAGTATGTTTGTTTTCTTAAATATATGTTAATTTTAAATATATATATAATCAATTTTTTTTTATTTATTTTTATTTATTAATACAAAATAATACAAAATGTTTATTTTATAGAACAATGATGAAGGCATTATTTCTGTTTTCACAAATGATGCTGATAGTTATGTTTCAAAAACTTCAGTTTCCAAAAAGGTAAATACTATTATAATATGATTTCATTTAGTTAAAATAATAATTAAAGAAAAAGAAAAAAGTTAATTTAAAAAATTGCTATTATTGTTATTAAATTAATTTTATACTTATTTGTAATATATTATAAATAATAATTTATAATTGATAAATAATTAATAGGAATCTTTAGTTGTTGAAATTTTAAATGCTAACACTGCAAAAATTGCTAAAGCTTTTGAAATTAAGAATGATTATTCAAAGAATGGTGAAATTGTTAAAGTAAATATTGATATTATACATTGAATTTAACCAATTATATATTATTATTATTATTATTATTATTATTATTTATTATTCTTATTTTTTATATTTTTTTTATTAATATATTGACTTTTGTAAAATTATATTATGTTCTTATATAATTGGATTGATATTCTAATTATTATCATTATTATTATTATTATTATTATCATTTTGTTTTTCTAAAATTATATATATATAAATTAACTATCGAATTTGAATAATTTAAAATAGGTTTCATTAGATTCTTACAGAAATAAGGATGGTGTAGTTTTATTCAGAATTTTTACTGTTACTAAAGATGGTTCTATTCATCTTTATAAGGAAAGTAATTTAGTTTGGGATAGTGAAGAATCTTTAACCAATATTGTTGATTTAAAGTTTATCGCTTTACCAGAAATTACTAAGGATATTCCAGAAGCTATTAGTAAATGTTTAATTAAATGAATATTTTTTTATATTATCAAATGAAGCAAATCTTTTATTTTATTTATTAATTATAATATGAATTATGTTATTAAAATAGTAACGTTTTTTTTTTTTATTTTTATTTATTAATTTTATTTCATTTTATTTTATTATCTTTTATCTGTTATTATAGAAAATAATGAAAATACTGGAATTCTTTCTCAAATTGTTTCTAGAATTAAGTTCCAACTTTCATTCTTAAAGGTACTAATTTATTTATAATATATTTAGTATATGTAAATCATATACTTATTATTATATATTTTATATTTTGAAATTATTAAAATTGATTAATATCATAATAATGATAATATTTTATTTATTTATTTATATTATTATTATTATTATTATTATTATTATTATTATTAAATATTGATTTTTTTTATTATTTATAATCATTAGAAAAGTAATGATAATCATTCTCAAAATAGTGATATATTAAAGCGTGATCCATATGGTTTCCGTCAACTTCTTTTATTCTTAACTCAAAAGGGAAAACTTATTTGTATGGAAACACTCACAAAACAAATTATTTGGACTCGTTTTATTGGTAATGATGTTCAAAATTTCAATGGTATTAAATTAACTAACATTCGTTCTAGTGCTGTTCAATATCCACCGCTTGTTGCTGTTATTGGTACTTTTGATGATAATGGAAAAGTAATTTAAATTTTTATATATATTTATTTAAGATTAATAAATAATAAAATAATAAAATATAATATATTTATTTATATAATAAGTAAATGAATAAATTAATTAATTATATATATATATAAATATAAATTAATAAATAAATAAATAAATAAAAAACAACCAAAAACCAAAAACCAAAAAACAATAACCAAACAAAAAACTTAAAGGAATCATCTATTATTTACAGTATCGATACTATCACTGGTGAAAATTATCAATATACTAATAAAAATGTTCCATCTGTTGCTAAATATCCATACAAAGTATTACAAACTTTCCGTCTTTCTAATGAAGAAAAAGAAGATAAGACTAGAGTTATTGCCCTTGTTAAATCTGAAACTGAAGTAATATTAATAAAATTCAAAATGAAATATATTTTAAATATAAATATTTTAACAATATTTTAACATAATATAAATATATTTTTTAATGTATTTTTTTTAATACAATAATAATAGGTTGATTTTTATCCAAATATACCAGAAGTCATTGATAGTATTAAGGAAATGGAACAACCAATTTACTTCAACTTAAATGATAAAATTGGAGGAAATACCTTAAGAGGATATAAATTATATATTAATGATGAAAAGGTATACCATTTAATAATGAAATATATATTATTTTTTTTTTAAAAAATGATAAAATAATACTAATAATTATTATTAATAATAGAAACCACAAATTGATTACTTATATAAGAAGACTTTCCCAGAAAATGAAGTTATTATTTCTTATGGCTTTAAGGAACCAGTTGGTAAGTTAATTAACATTAATAAATAAAAATAAACAATATAAAATAAAATAAATATAAATATAAATAAAATAATATTTATATTAAATAATCAATATAATAAAATATAATTAAAATAAAATATATAATAATCAATATAATAAAATATAATTAAAATAAAATATAAAATAATCAAAATTATTTTCATTATTTTTTTAACATAAATTTTATTTAAATATATAATAAAAATAAAAAGATTATGTTGCTTCATTAGGTAAAGTTCTTGGTAACCGTAATGTTTTATACAAGTATTTAAATCCAAATGTCTTAGCTGTTGCTACTGTTAAACCACATGATGTTTACACATCAGTTTTATCAATTTACTTCCTTGATACTGTTAAGGGATCAGTTATTCATCATTCTTATTATGAAGGTGGTGGTGAATCATCTATTATGAAACCACAAATAATTCAATATGAGAATATGATTGTTTGCACTTTCTGGAATAATGGTGCCCCACTCGAAGATCTTGATACTAAGGAAGCTAAGAAACTTAAAAAGAATATTAAAAAAGGTTCTCAAATTGTTGTTTTCGAATTATATGAAAGTGAAATTGAAAACCAAAAGGATCCAAAGTAATTTATTTGTTTTCATTATTTGATACTACTATAATTAATTATAAAAATATTATTAAATTTGTTTTTTTTTTTTTATTTTTTTTTTTTTTTTTTAAATTCTTATTGATAAATGGATGATTAATTAATAATTATATATATTGTATATTTTTTATTTTATATTATATATATTTAAAAAACAATTACACAATAGTCATGAATTTTCTTCATTCCACTACATTCAACCACACATTGAATCAAAAGCATATCTTTTTGATGGTATAATTACTTCCATTGGTGTCACAACTACTCGTAATAGCATTACTAATCGTGAACTTATTGGTAAAGATATAATAAATAATAATAATAAATAATAATAATAAATAATAATAATAATAATAATAATAATAATAATAATAATAATAATAATAATAATAATAATAATAATAATAATAATAATAATAATAATAATAATAATAATAATATATTATATAAATAAATATTTTTAGTTGGTCTTGATAACAATGAATTACAAGGTATTCATCCAGTTTTCATTAACGCTAGAAGAAAGATTACTCCACCATCTAATGAAGATAAGCAAGAAGGTTTACTCCAATATCGTCCAATTATTCCATCTAGTGAAAAATCTATTATGAATTATAATATACCTGTAAGTTTTAATTTTTATATATTCTTATACTTATATTATATTATATAATATAATATAATATATGTATTTATATAAATAATAATATTAATATTAATATATCTATATATAAAATATTTTAGGTTGTTGGTGTTAAGAATATTGTTAGTAATCCAGCCACTTTAGAGTCTACTTCATTAGTTGCCGCCTACGGTTTAGATATCTTTTTAACTCGTCGTACTCCATCCAATGACTTTGATGTTTTAAGTGAAGCATTTAATAAACCAATTTTAGTTATTACTATGGTATCTATAGTAATTGCTGTTATTTACACTCATATTAAGATTAAGAGTAATAATTTCAAGAAAGTATGGAAGATTCAACCTGCTGATAAAGTTGAAAAAGCTGAAAAAAAGGATAAATAAATAAAAAAAAAATTAAATTAATAAATTATTAAATATAAAATTATAATAAAATAAAAAATAAAAAAGGAGAAATAAATAAATAAATAATAATAAATAATAAATAATTAATAATAATAATAATAAATAATAAAAAAATTAAAAAAGAAAATAATAATTAAAAAAAAAAAATAGATAATAGATAATTATTAAAATTATTAATATAATAATAATTAAATAATAAATATATATAAAAAATAAAAAATTATAAAATCAACCTTTTTTCTTTATTATATATATATAGCAAATAATTAAAAAAAAAAAAAAAAAGTTATAAAAAATAAATAAATAAATAAAAAATATTAAAAAAAAATTAAAAATTATTAAATATAAAATGTAAATTATTAAATATTGGAAAGGAAGAAAGAGGTTTAAGAAAAAAGAATAATTGAATTTTTTTATATTTTCAATCTTTAAATTATTTGTAACCATTTATCTTTATTATTATTTCTTTTCTTATTTTTTTATTATTTTTTTTTTTCAATTATTTTTTTTATTTTTAAACTTTTTTTTTTTTTCTGTAATTTTAATCCGTATTGATGATGAGGTAACTATCTATATAAAAAAAATATACTTTGCATTATAATAAAAATGACTTGAATTATTTATAACCAAAACAAAACAATAAATAATATAGCTTTTAATAATTTAATAATTATATATGTATTTTTAATTATATTAAATATTAATATTACATTTAGATTTTTACAAAAAAAAAATTTTTTTTAATAAAGGAATATATTATTAAATTAAAATAAATGAATTTTTTTTTATATTTAAAAAAGTTTATAATTAAATATTTATATATTATATTTAATTATAAACGTTTTTTAAATATTAAAAAAAAAAATATTTCAACATATTTCAACATTTTAATTGTAAATAGTTACTTTAATAACAATATATATATATACATATACCTATGAATAATAAGATTTTATATAAATTAAATCTATTAAATTTTAACCGAAATTAATATATTAAATATATCTGAATCTGAACATGAAGGTATAATAAAAAATATTTAAAATATATTTAAATAATATTTTTAAATTGGAAAAAATATGAGTTTATATCTCTATTAATTTATATTATATATATTTTTGATAAACAATTAAATAACAATTCAAAATATAATATATATATATATATAAATAGGAAAATCCAAATGATAAAATAATTGTTGTTAATCAAAAGGTCGAAGAAAAAAAAGTTGAACCAGAAATAGAAACTCTTAAAAGTATAAAAAAAGTAATTCAAAAATTATAATTTATATCAAGAATAATTCATATAAATATTATAATATTATTATTTATGAATTTAAAATAAATTTCTAATATAATTTAATTCAAATAATTATAATAATAATTACTTTTTTTTTTTTTTTTTTTTTTTTTTTTTAAAAAAAAAGGTTCAACCTTTACTATCAACAATAGAAGGAATTAATTGGAATAATATATTTACTGGAAAGAGAAATAGTCATATTATTCCAGGTATATATATACAAATAATAAATAATATATCATATATAAATTTATAATTATCTAATGTAAACATTTTAATTATATATGTATTATTCATTTCAAAAAAAATTTTTTTTTTTTTAAACATTAGAAACTTTAAATCCTCAATCATTTATAAATTTCTTTGAACAGTATCAACAATATATTATAGAATGTTCAAAAACTGTTATAAAAGACCAAGTAAATAATAATTTTTATAATTTTTATAAAGTCATTTTTTTATTTATTGTTAAAAAAAAGGAATAAATAAAAATTCCTATATATTAATTTTATTTTTATAATAATAATAATAATAATAATAATTTAATATTCTTTTTCATTAATAGTTTAATAAATACTAATTCATTTTGTATATAAATGTTTAATTTTCATATTCTTTTAATATTTTATTTTTCCATATATTATATATATCCATATATTATAGAATACACTTTCTGATAATTTTAAACAATTATTAACTTATTGTAATGATATAGAAAGTAACGTTTCACACAGACTTTCTCAAACAAAGCAATTAAGTGATCAACTAATTGGAAATGAACTAAGTAAGTTTATAAAATAGTAATAATACGTTTATTATAATATAATTATTTTCTTTTTTTATATCTAGAAATGATTTATATAATTCTTTAATATTCATAATTATTTATTACTTATTATTATTTTAATATTATTATTATCATTGCATTATTATTTAAAGTACCAAAAATTGAAGATAATATAGAAAAAACACAAATGTTTATTTCAGATATAATAAGTACAATTGATAAATTAGATGAAGTGGTTCCCGATAATCTAAAAATAAAAAATAATCCTGATAAATATCCAAAAATATGCGAACTTAAAGAAACACATAATTTACTTTAAATAAATAAATAAATAAATAAATAATAATAAAATTATATAATATATAAAATATTATATTTGAATCAACCAATTCCTTATTCTATTATATAGCAAATAATAACGAATTATATATTTAATTATGATTATATTAGAATATTTCTTTATTCTATCTATATATATCCATTTATAATATTAATATAATATCTTTTTATGAAAAGTATTAATAAATATTTATTATTATAAATATTTGTATTTAAAATGAATACATGTCATATTAGATAGAAAAGAAGAAAATAACAAAGTATAATAATACTAATAACAAAGTAAAATAATTATAATAATATAATAAATAATAAATAGTAACAATAATAAAAAAATAAAATAAAAGTAAAAGAATATTTTTTTAATAATAATGACAATTCTATTATTATTTTTTTTTTATTATTTTAATATTTTATATTTTTCATATCTTTTATAAAAAGTAGAGAAATAATAAATATAAAGTACTATAATTATGATAAATAGTATATTTTATTTTTATAAAAAAAAATACTAAGAAATAAATATTAGTATGCGTAAATAATAAAACCAAGAAATAAAATAAATAGAATAAAACTAAAAATATATATATATATATAAAATAAAAATTACAATATATATTAATATTACTATTTTCATATTAACACAAATATATATATATTTTTATTAAGTTTTATTTTAGTTTTGTTTTGTATTTTTTGTAGTGATTCTTTAGTAATATATTTAAATATTTTTTTTTCCTTTTTTAAATCCGTTTACCTTTTTCCTTAACATGATAATTATATTAACTTTATAATATCCATATTATTTTTTTAAATATCAATAGATGCCATTGGCTATGATATATCGTTATTTTTTTTTTTGATATATAATATCAATTCATAATCTTTGAAATAAACATATATTTGATAATTATAATATTAAAAAGTTTTAAAAATTTACCTTTTTAAAAATTTTTATATTTATGTAATATTTTAAATTTTACTTTGTGTAACAATAAATAATTAAAATAAAAAATTAAATATTTTTCTTTTTTAAAGCTCACAAATATGTACATCATCTTTATTGAATTAAAATATTAATAAAGATGATCAGAGATGCTGAGAAAAGAATTGCAAGCTGAAATTTTTTTTAATGTGTTTAAACAAAGTATCATTGATAATAGCAAAGTCAATGTATGAGCGATGACGTCAAGAAACTTTTGTGTACTGGGGACCAACCATGTCCATATTAGTCCAATGTTGAGAGAGATTGGAAATAATAGAAGAAATTTGATTTTTCTTCATATTAAAGTCTCCAACAAGAATGGCTGATTTATCTTTTTTACGCGAAGTTAACCATTTTTTAATTTCTAAAATAGCTTTATCCCTATGAAGTTTTTGGACAGCCAACAAGTATATAAACATTGCTAATTGAACAACAAGTGAAACTCCAAAAGGATGCAATACTAACTGAAATAATATATTGGTATTCAAAGAGATCAGAGTAAAAGGATCAAGATGAACACATATACAGAGGCCTCTCATGTGAGGGACTAATGAATCAGTTCTTCTGAGTATTGATTTGTAATTTGTATTAATTGGAACATAAATGGCTGGAATAGTGAAAAATTTTTTTTTTTTTTTTTTTTTTTTTTTTTTTTTTTTTTTTTTTTTTTTTTTTTTTTTTTATGGCACACAATTTGTACGTCAACTTTATTGAATTTAAATATTAAAATACATGAATCATAAAAAAAACACATAATGAAAAAAAAATGATACTACTAAAAAAAAATAAAAACCAGTAATATATTATAGATAATAATAAATAATACTGGAGGGAAAAAAAATAGTATAATAATATTTAAAAACAATAAATCCATACAAGCCCTTAATTCTAAATATAGAATTAAAGTAAAATTGATCTATCCTATTCCACTAGGGTCGGAAATAGGATCGGCATTTGCCCTACTAGGCTGTCCTACTGTGTTATCAGCATTGACGTTCCTGGAGAGGTTGGTTTTAAATTTATTGAACAATATATGTTGTCTTTTACAGACAACAGGCATGATATCATTCAATAGAGCCGCAGATCGCAACAAGAATGGGGATTTTGAATAAGTACCAGATTCAGTCTGACACTTAAACAAACATTCCCATTCCATTTTGTATGGACTATCGTTAATTCTATCACTAAAACCATAATCCCTTCCACCAATTAAAAAAATATAAATACTATACCTATTAACTATTTTTTTATTACCTAATATATCTATATTACTAATACAATTAAACCTCATATTATTACTATTTTTATAACCCTTAACAATACTATTAATTCTATTATCCACACTAGGGTTATTACTGGTCCTAACTAAACTATTAAAAAGACTATCTAAAAAATAAAAAAAATTTCTATCTAGATCAGAGAAGTGATCAATACGAAGATTTTTAAATAAGAAACAATTTATAAACCAATGATCAATTCTCTGATAACTGTCACAATGGAAACAACATGAACAACAATTAGGACAAGAATTATTAATCATTTTTGCAGCTTTAGCAACTCTAGCATCGATTTTATATCCACATCTTGCCCTAAGTATCCACCTAAAACCTTTGCTATATTCAGGATATTCTAGATTAAGTTTTAAGTAATTCCTTGATTCTTCAAATTTGTACATTTTATAAGTTTTAGCTTTAATTGATTTATCACTGTTCATGTCTCTGTCCCAATAGAATTCCATAATTTCTTTAGAAGAGGATGAAATATTGTTTAATTTATCATTTAATATTTTACTTTCTTTGTCCCACGTCCATTTTCTTGTTGTAGCAACATTATTAACTATCTTAGAGATAATGCAGTTGGAGTCCTTCCACTTATTAAAACATCTAACCTGAGCTAAAGCACATTTACCAGAAAGTGGAGGAATATTGAGTTCTTTTGAGATGCAATAAATAGAAACAAAAGAATTAGGTTTCGAGTAGCCTAAAATCCAATAAAAACCTTTGTTAATAATTGTTTGTGTAGAACTAGTATTGTTTTTGTTAGAACCAAGCAAAGGAGCGTAATAGGAAACTTGTCCAATAACTTTTGCAGAGAATAAAGTTCTTTTAAGAGGAATAGGAATCAGATCATTTTTTAAAAAACCTTGAATTGAAAACAAAGCCTTACTAACTTTATTTTTCATTTTACTAATAACGAATTTTAAATCTAGAGATTTGTGAAAGGGAACACCAAGGTAAGTATAACAATCTGTTTTAGGGATTGGGATTCCTGTTAAATAAAAGGTAGGGTCTTCTCTAAGAATATATTCCGAATTTTCATGTCTAACAGCAAATGTGGCACATTTATTAATTCCAAAAGTCATCTCATTGTCCTTAGCCCATTTACTAACTGAGCGAAGAAGTTTATTCATACGAGATCTACTAGGGGCACAAAGAACAATATCATCAGCAAATAATCCTCCACAGCAATATTCAGTATCTATTTTCACACCATTATGCAGGCAATCGTTGAAGATGTCGTTGATAAACAAATTAAAAAGTATAGGAGATAAGGGACATCCTTGTCGAACTCCTTTAAGTATACTGAAGGAATCGGAAAATTGTCCATTAATTTTAACACAAGCTTTGGAAGACAGATATAGGTTCTCCAAAAATTGAAAGCATTTTCCTTGTATACCAAGGGTATAAATTTTCGATAAAATGTTATAGATGGGCACAGAATCGTAAGCTTTTTTAAGATCCAGAAAAGCTAAATAAGTATCTTCCCCTTTGAATTTACGTCTTTGACAAATAGAAAGAATAGAGATAAAAAGACTAATACATTCTTCCTTATTCCGAAAGCCAAATTGTTCTGGTCTAATGAATCCATGACTTATACCATATTCAGAAATTCTAGAAGCAATAATTTTCGAAAGAATCTTAATACCATTATTGATAAGAGAGATACCACGATAGTTATCACAATTAGAAAGATCGCCTTTTTTTGGGATAGAAACAATGGATGCATTATTCCAAAAAATAGGAAAATCACCATTCCAAATACGATTAATTAAGAAATGGAAACAACTAAGACCAGCCGGAATATAGGAATCATTATTTGCAGAGTCATCTGAAGAGGAATCAGGAATTAAAGCTTTATAAAATTCAATAGGGATACCGTCGGGACCCGAGGCTTTAAAGTTAGGGATAGAAAGGATGGCCTTTTTGATTTCTTCAATGCTGATATCTTGGTTGTATCCCATACTATGTTATTTCCACTCTTTATACGATTGATAGCGGGAGAATACTTCCAGAATTTTTTATTCATGCTATGTCCAGTAGAGTCATTACTAAGTTTCTTATAATAATTACACCAAACATCTAATTGATCTTTAGTACTATACACTAAGTTATCTTGGTGGTCTCTGATAGGATGAGGTATAAATAACTCCTGATTGTTATTTTTAATATTCTTCTTAATCCATGACCATGATTTTCTGCTGTCATTTTTTAAGGTAGCCTCGCAGCCTATTTAATCCAAAATAATAGTTTTGTCTTCTAAATTCATTACATTTTTTATGAATAGATTGGCATAATTTATTATAAGATGCAACAAGGATAATAAATTGATTAGGTTCATAATCTAAATGGCTCTTTTTAATTTGTCGATACTTCAAGCTTTTAATTCTTTGAAGACAGTAAATATTACGTGACATATGGAACATTGATTTCCTAATTTCAGTAGAAGATGTAATTTCAAGGTCCTCTGCAATTGAATTAGAAGTATTAATAAACTTATCAACTAGATCATCAATAGAAAGAGAAGGATTATTAAAGATCTCATTATTTAAAATAGCAAACTTGTTATTGTCAACAATATCGTTTTTCATTTCCTTACAGCGAATTCTATTCCATTGAACAACCTTTTTTGGGTGAGTAAAGGAGAGATCAACAAAATTTTTCTTACAATATACTAACATTGGTTTATGATCAGAGACTGGGTGATAATCAATAAAGGAAGCATACGATATAAGGTTCAACATTTTATAATTAACCAAAGCATGATCAATATCTGAAGATAAATTACCTTGAACCCAAGAGATTCTTGAACTATTGAGAGGTAAAATCATCCAACCATTAATTTGTGATATTTTTTCTTCAAGGTCCACTGTTTTCATGTTAAAATCCCCAACAAGAATAGAAGCATGATCACGATGAATATTAAGCCATTCAATAACTTCTGCTAAAGCACACTTCACTTGTGTAGAATGAGAGCTGACAGGGATATATACATTTCCAACAGAGCATTTAGAGTCGTAGATATTATAATTGGTTAAGGAAATAATGTAATTAAATGAATTCTCTTCAAGTATTGCTTGACAAGATTTATGATAACCTAAAAATAAACCTCTCATGCCTGGAATACTATCAACGGCTCTTCTAACAAAATAACGGTAATTGGGAATAGTGACTTTACATGGTTGACTACTATTGGAACCAGAACCATTCTTTGTTTCTTGAAAACAGAGAAAAAGAGGTTTGAATAATGTGATAAAGTATTCGATACTATCTTTCTTTTCATGGTTCCATCCATTGGTATTCCAACTGAGACAAAAAGTAAATTTATCTTTGATAGAATTAAGAGAGTTGAGATTAGAGTGTATACTAACTAATGAGTTGCGTTGAGAAGAATCTGAAGTATTAGATTGTGAGGATGTTGTAGTAGAATTACTTTGGTTATTAATTGAATCATTAAAGTTTGTTGTAGAATTACTTTGGTTATTGATTGAATCATTAAAGTTTGTTGAAGAAGAAAATAGTTGATTTCTGGTCTGTTGAAGTGATCTTTTACGAATATAATGAGTGCAATTACTATACGACAAGCGAGCATTTGAGATATGTGATACAAATTTCTTTTTGAAATCATCAAATTTGAAGTCAGATGATAAAACCTTGATCCTAAAATACCAACCTCTAGAACACATAGATCGTTTAACTGAAAGAATGTACTTGTTGAACTCCTTAAATTTCGATTCCAGAAAATCCATCATATATGCATTGGTCCATGAGTGAAGGCCATTGATGAAGATAATGCTAGTGTTGTTAATATCAATTCCATAACAACGGAAACCACGAACAAACACATTACTATTTTCGTTACTATTATAAAAATTCCGTACCATTGTGATTATATATATTTAATATTGAAAAAAATAAAAAAGAAAAATGAAGTGCAAAACTAAAATATATATATATATATTTTTTTTTTTTTTTTTTTTTTTTTTTTAAACTAAAAAGATCGAGTTAAAAAAAATGTAGACTAGTAATAACTGAATGTAAATTTTTCACTGTTGTTTAAATTTTACAATTGTTTATCTTCTTTACACTATTATAAAAACACTTTTAGAATATTGATAGTTGTTATAAAATCTCTTTTTGCGAATGTAAATATATTTGAAATCTTGTAAATTCTTAAATTCATGAAATTAAAAAAAAGTTAAAGGTGAAGAACTCAAAAATAACTATTCTAAACTCTAATAAAGTATAAGCACATGCATTTGAGTGAATCAAGCTCATACAATAATTAACGCAATTACAATGGATTCATACAGTGATAATATACAGAAATACATGAAAGGTAAATTTAAAAGAAAATACAAATATCTCATTTCCTGCATATCCAGCTTATACATATTATTAGAAAAAAGAACAATTATTTAGGAGACTTCATAAAATGCCCTTAACGTCGCCATGTATCGACAGGCATTTACCCTCTTCTGAGCATTCCAAATGAATGGAAGTACAGGTCCTCAGAAGAGGTTAAAAATAAGTATGAAAAAAAATATTTTCAATCTTATAGAAATATACAGAATTAAAATAAAAAATGATAAAAAAACAATTATTAAATAGATAATCTAAAGCAAAACAATATAATAATTTTCTATTAAAATGAAGTAATTCGAATTTATATATAAATCATTTTTTTAAGTAATTATGTAATCTTCGTATAACAAAGTATACTAGCATTATCATTTCGAGTAATACATATCTTATAGTAAATACTTGTAAGTTTAAAAAATTATGACCTAAACATTCTTCATCTTTTGAGATATCTATTGGTTTGGAAAAATAGTATCTCATAAAAGGAAGGTCAATTAAACTTCGTATTAATTTTAAAATAATTTTTATATTTTTATTCCATCATTAAAAAATCAAAAATAAAATTAAAAATGAAAGAGAACATATCTTTTTTTTTTTTAAATTTTATTTATAAAATTTTATTTAATTTTTTTAATTTAAATACATGTAAAAATATAACAATACAATTATGTAATGGTATAAAATACATAAAACATTAAAAAGAGAAAATTTTATAATAATTTATTTTAGTATATATATATATATTTAATTAGATTATACATTAATAATTAATGTATAATCATATTATTCTATTTTTAACTTAATTTATACAGCATTGAATATCTTTACCACCTGGACATTTACCTGCTACTTTCTTAGTATGACATTGTGCAGTAGGTATACAATAACCGACTTTTCCTTCAGTAAAACATGGACTCTTTGGAAGACAACATTGAATGTTACCATTTCCTGGACATAAACCTTGAACTCTGAAACCGTTACATTCAGTCCAATTCATACATTTACCATCTATACCTTGGTAGCTACATTTAGCTTGAATAACTTCATCTACACAACATTGGAAATTGCTTGGACCTGGACAAGCACCAGCAAGAGATTTTCCTTTACATCGACAGTAAATTTACAAGTACCAGTTTTTCCACTGACAGTACATGAATTCTTATTACAACATTTGATATCGCCTGGATCATCTGGACATTTTCCACTGACATATGTACCACCAGCTTTAGTACAGCTACTTGTACTAATACAAACACCATTACCGGAAGAACATCTTCCATTAACAATAGCTAATGCTCCATAAACTGAAATTAAAGCGATTAATAATTTATAGAATAACATTTTCTTTATTTCTTTTTTTTTTTTTTAACAAAAAATATTATTTTAATATTTTTTTTTGGATTTGAATTAATTAAATAAAAAAAAATTGAGATATTTATACTTTTTTTTTCCATAATTCAAAAAAATGAAATATAATATAAAAAAATCAGTATTGAGTAATAATGAATAAAATATTAAATATAATTTGTCTAACATTTAAAATTTTAATACATTCTATATAATTATAACATTTTATATCTATATAATTATAGTATTTTATACTATTTATAATATATATGTTAATTATATATGTTACTTATATATATTATATAGCATATAAAATACAATTAAATATGTATAATTAATTTTTACATATATTATTTAATATATAGAACAAATATATTTTTTAATTTTAATAAATAATATCACATTTACTAACAATAGTAGTAAAAAAATAACATTAATTTATTAATTATTATTTTAATAATTATTAGAATACAAAAGACATTAAAATAAATTAATTTCATTATTTCTTTTATTCTTATTATATAAATTATAATATAATTCACATTGTATTAAAGATTTCAAAGTATTTGTAAAAGTCAGAGTCACCATAAAAAAGTATATTTATATTTATACCGTTATGGTGACATATATTATTTTATTATAATGACAAACACTTTATTTATTAAAAATTTTTTTAATATTTTTAAAGTTTTTTTAAAAAAAAAATGTTTTTTTCTTTCCAATTTAATTTATTTTTAATATAATTTTTTTGTAACATGTAACACACAAAATTACAATTAAATATTTCATTATAATTAAATATATTTAATAATTTATTTTTTTATTTTTTTTATTTTTTTTTTTTTTAATTTTTTCTAATAATAATTTTCCATAAAAAAAAATTTTTTTTAATAAAAGTATAATATTAAGGTTTTTTCTAAAATGTATTTAGATTATGGAAATTTTTAATTTATTTTTATTAAACTTAACAAAATTAGAAATTGTGAAATATAAAAGGAAAAAAAAAAAAAAAAAATTACATTAAAAATACTTAAGATAAATTATATAATTGTTCAATATATTGAATTTTATTGAATAATTTCTTTCTTTATAAATATATATTATTATTAATATTAATTATATATTAATATAATATTATATATTTATTATCTATTTTTTTTATACAAAATTATAAAATTGAGATGAAACTTAGATTTCAAATTTAATATTCATTGTTAAAAGTCATTAAAATTATTTATTAATATATATTAATAAATATTAATTATTTAATTAAAAATTATTTATTTATTCATTTAATTATTAAAATTAAAAAAAAAAAAAAAAATTCAGGAGGTGTTGCATTTTGCCAATTTTTTTGCAAATGGCGCATTTATATATATGGCTTATATATTTTGAATTATATAATGAATAAAATAAATAATGTGAATAATATGAACAAAAAAAATAAAAAAAATACATATAATAAAAAAGAATATTAAAATAAAAATATAAAATAAAAATAGAGTAAAATAAAATAAAAAAAAAATAAAAAAAAATATAATAAAATGTAATAAAAAAAGAATATAATAAAAAAAAAAAATATATAATAATTTTAAATAAGACTTTTTTTGTTTTTTTTTAATTTTTTTTATTATTTTTAATCCACAGATTAGATAAATGGAGAAATATTAAAAATAATAGACTTTTATAAATCTATGCAAGTAAAATGGAAAAATATGCATGTTTAAGTTTGTGATAATATTACATATTTGTAGTTAAAAAAATTTTAAATAATTAATAAAAATTCAAAATATTATTATTAATATATAAAATAATTATTACAAAGTCCATATTTAAATATCTTTGCATTATCATAAATAAATTACATAAATAAATTACATTATTAAATATTCTATTATAATTAAAACTATTTTATTAATTTATTTATTAATTTATTTATTTATTAATTAATTTATTTATTTATTAATTTTTTAATTATTTTTATTAATTTCCATAAAAAAACAAAAACTTTTTTTTTTAATAAAAGTATAATATTAAGCTTTTTCCAAAAAATATATTTTATATTACGAATATTACGAATTTCCCAAAATATATATTATATATATATTTATACATTTTTTTATATATTAAACTGAACAAAAAAGAAATTCTGAAATAAAATAGGAAAATTATTGAAAAATTACAAATAATAATAATTAAATAATAAAAATTAAATAAAATTTTACTGATATAAATATTATTGAAAATTTTTATTTATTAAGAATTAAAGTTTCTTAATTTAATTTATTGATTAGCAAAAAGAATATGATTAAATTTTTAAAGAAATTATTTTATTTTATAAATAATAAATAATTAGTTTATTTTTATTATTAAAACTTTAAATTATCATTAAAAATGTACCAATCATAGTTTATTATTAAAATTTGAAAAATTTGGTAACAAAACATTTTTAGGAAGCTGTATTATGGGTATTATGGGTATTATGGGTATGTGTATCTTTTACTTTGAAAAATATTTAATAATTTATGATTGTTATTTCTATATTTTTTTTTGTTAGAAAATTTTAAATTTAATAATAATAAATATCGATAATAGAAAAATATAGTGTATAAAATATTTTTCACTATAGTGTATATATTATATTAAAAAGAAAAAATAATTTTTTATTTTATGAAAATATTTGAAAATAAGATATAGTGTATGATATTAAATAGGTGTTTAGGTGTGGTATTATAAATATTAATTTATTTCAAGTGTTTTTTATGAATTATTTTTTTATAATATAAAAATATTTAATAATTTTTATAAAATATAAAATAATACTAAATAGAAAGTAATAAAATATAAAAAAAAATTTTAAAAATAGTTTCAAAAATGTATATTTATATATATATATTACTTTATATTTATAATAAATTAATATAATATTTAAATAATATTTCTAATATTTTATTTATAATATATTTATATAATTATTTATAAATGAAAAAAATGCGATTTATAATTTAATTAGATAATGAAAAAAAAAAAAGAATAATAAAAATATTTTTTCCTTTTTTTTTTTACTTTTTTTTTCTAAAAATATATATTAATAAAAATAATAAAGTATTTTATATCAATATTAATATTTTGTATATTTTTTATAGTTCATTTCATTTCATTTTATTTAATTAGAAAAAAAATAATTTTTTTTCCTAAACTAGAAAATTCTTTAACAAAAAAAGGCATAACAATGGATACAGTTTATTTTAATTAATTTAAATTAATTGTTTTAAATTAACTAATTAATTAATTAATTAATAATTAATTATTTTACTCTTAATTAAAAAAGTTTTAAATAATAAAAAATTGTGGTAAATCAATTCATAGAATATAATTTTTAAATAATTTATTAAATAATATATAAAATAATTAAAAATTGTATTAACTATTATATAAAAAATTAAAAAAAAAAATTATTATTATTATAATATATACATATTATATATTATATTATATAAAAAAAGATTAAAAAATTGATTTAAAATAATATTTTACTTTATGAAGCAAATGATTTTTAAAATATTTTTATAAATAGTTTTAATCATAGTTTATTATATAATATTAAATAATAGGATATATTTTTCTTAAAAGTTTTTAATATGTAAAATTAAAGATACATTTATTAAAAAAAAGAAAAAAAAATAAATATATAGTATGTTATTAATATTAAGTAGAAATTTTATTAAAATTATCCTATATTAGTTAACTTTTTTTTTCATTAATCATAATAATAATATTACTTAATAATTAAAAAAAAAACTATTTTATTTTTTAACGGAATAATTAATTTTCGAAACCTTTTTTATTTTATTATTAATTATATAAATCTATTAATTAATAAATATATTTTTATCTTATTTATATTTATAAATAAGATAAGATAATATTTAATAATCTAAATAAATAATTTTTTAATAAACCTAAACGTAAAATATGATAGTTTTAAATTAAGTAGATTTTTTTTTTTAATGTTGATTATATATATTTAATAAGCGAGTATATAATATTATTATAATTTATTATCATACTATTTGAAATTTATTAATATTTAAAAAAGAAATACATTTTTTTCCAAAGAGATCATACTTATGGGAATTATTATTATTACAATTTCTAATATTTACATTAAAACCATTTTACCATCGTCTACAGTTAAAAATTTATTCTTAGTTCTTAAATAAACTTTTATTAGTATATTCAAACGTAACACCACCAACATATATTGATATATATATATAAAATATTATTAAAATATATATAAATATTGTTTAAATATATGTAAAAATTACATATACCATTAATTTTATGTATTTTATACATAAATATCACGTTTATTTATTAAGTTTTCTTAGATTATACTCATTCAGAATATGATAATAATATATATTACCAATTTTTATATAATTAATAAATAAGAAAGTGGTATATAAATAGTATAAGTAACCATATCAAAGAAATATTTGAAAAATATGGATTTAAACTTTTGAAAGAATATAATGTTGATACTTTTCCATTTCTTGATAAATCACAAATACTATATACCTCAAATAAATAATTAATTACTTTGTTGTATTTTATAAGAAAAAAATTAATATAAATTTGGTAATTATTTAAAAAAAAAAAGTTATAAATAATTAAAACAATTATAAATAATATTTAAAAAGAAAAAATATAAAATTTATGACATTATTTTAACTGATTTAAAGAAATTTCCTTTTTTAAAAAAAAAATAAAAAAAAAAGCTTTATTTATTATGTATAATAAGAAGTTTTATTATTGAATATAAAATATATATAAATATTAAATGAATTATTTAATTTGAAATATTTTAAATTTTATTATATTAATTATATTATATTATATTATATTATATTATTTATATATATCATATTATATTATATTTTATTATATTATATTATATTAATTATATTATATTATATTATATATATTATATTATATTATAAACGTAATACTTTTTTTCATTATTAATTTCAATGTTGACATTTATTTTTACTTTTTTTTCATTTTCAATTTATTTATTTTATCTTAATATTTCAAGTAATATTTTTAAATAACCATTTAAAAAAGAAAATATTTTTTTTCTATTGATAGAAAAAAATGGTTTAAAATCTTAATTTAATAGATATTTATATATATTTATATACATTTATATATTTTATATTATTATATATATTTTATATATATTATTGATATGAATTTATTTACTGTTTTTTATTCAATCTTTATTTTATTTTTTTTTTTACTTTTTTTTTTATATAATTTATTTCCATATATATATTAATAAAATATATAATATTAAATATATGATATTTTAGAATATAATAATATTAAAAAATATTTGATATTAATAAATATAATAATATTAAAAATATATGATATTTGTAGAATATAATAATATTAAAAAATATTTGATATTTGTAAAATATAATCAATCACTTTTTAATTTTTGAAATCTTTCTATGATACAAGTATGATGCTTATACTATTCATTTGTACTTTTAACATCTTTATCATAATTTATACCAATTAATAACATATTATTTTCATAACGACTTAATTTTTGATAATATTTTCATTTTTTTAATTTGTTTAATCGCTGTTTCTGGGCTTTTTCCGTATTTCAATTCGATAATTAAAGCGGGATAATTAGAATTACTATTAATTGGAACATATGCTAATCAACAATCCTTTACCTGAACTATATTCTTCATAGCAATTGTAATATTGATCTGCTACATAAAAAGCATCTTTAATTGTATATTTAAACGAATTCTCATTATTGTATTCCATACTATCTACATTATCATGATATTCTTCAATTAATCTTGCAACTTTCTCTGAATTTTCTTTTTATACATTTTCTAAAAGCATTTTAGATTTTTTTTAACTTTTCAGCAATAGCATCCCATACTACAGATTTAGTAATATTTAAAAAATCATTTTGTATTTCTTATTAGGTATAAATACTTCATTTGTTATTTGATCATATCCTAAATATCCTAAATGAACAAGCATAGTAAATACATCGTCTTTACTTTTAAAATCTTTCATATCGTTTTTAAAAAGATGTTACATTTATTTTTATTTTTTTGTTTTCTTTAACTAATCTTAGTATATCTTCTTTTAATCCATAAAAGTTCATTTCAATATATGGAGTAATTGATTCTGTTGTTGATGAGTTATTCCAAATAATTTTCAATACTTTTAGTTCAATTGCTTTTATAATTGACCATGGTGTATATACATTATAATTATTTTCACCATCTGTTAACTTGTAACCATCATACCTATTTTTAATATTATTAAAGTTCATTTCATTTTCTCTATCATTTAATAATTCATTATTGTTTCTATATGTATCATTTTGTTCTACGGGGATATTAATTTTCTACATAATTCTTTAACTTCATCTTCAAGAAAACCAAAATATTTTGCCAATCCAAATGGGATATCATTGAATATTCATTAAAATTATTAAGTTCTGATTGATCACTATATTTTTTGATAGGTAAATACCTGTCATATAAACTAAAGCCAAATACGAATTATCTTTTATTAATACATTCAAGAATTGTAAGAAATATAAGTAATCATCTTGTTTTATATTATTATATATATTACTTTTTCTTAATACATAATCATATTCATCAATAATAAGAACAATTTTTCTACCTGTATTATTTTCTATGTCCTTAAAAATTTCAACAATTTCCATTCTCGTCAGTAAATTTAAATTCTGGTAAAACTATTTTACTTCTTTGATAATTCCTTTTTTAATTTTGTCATAGCCATCGTTAATACTTTCGACATTTCGGAAGAAATCAATCATA
>MCFG01000358.1:0-71308 GCA_002104895.1 Anaeromyces robustus
TAAATTATATATATATTGTCCTAAATTAAAATAATTTTTTTTTATCCTTTAAAATTAATATGAAAGATAAATGTTACCTATATGATACTAATGGGATTTGAAAATAAATTTAAAATATAAAAAACCAAATAAAAAATAAAAAATAAAAGCAAATAATAATTTATAATTTTATATAACTTTTATATAATTTTTATTATTATTATATATTTATTATTTAAATTATATATATTAATATATTAAAATATTGTATACAAAAGGTATACACACAAAATTTATTTTGTGGGTTTCCTTTAATTTATATATTTTTAATGATATTTTTAATTCTCTATAATTTATTTATACAGAATTTAAATATCATTAAATATCTATTATTATTAATAATAATAATCATAATAATAACAATATAAAAAATATACATAGACTGTCAAATATATATAAAATAATAATACCCAATTATTAAATTACTATTAATATTGTATATACAAAATTTCCAATATATCTAATAAAAATGTCATATATAACGGGTAATTAATATATTATATTAATAGAATATGGGCTCATTACTTAATGAAAAAAAAATATAATATATTAATATATCATATCTAATAATATATTCTAATAAAATATTTGCTATTTATAACTTCTTTATTAATTTATATATTTCGACAATATATCAATAATACTCAATTTATATGAATTGTTATCAATAATAATTCAATAATACTATTATTACTGAAATTTTAATAGTAAAATATGGTGATAATTCTGAAAAAATATTTAATCCAAATTGTGTATCATCAGTACTTTTATCTTTTATAAAAATAAGTTGTGGGTTTGATGATGATAATTATCAAGTTGATTTAGCAACAGAATCTGGTGAAGTTATTGATTTAGTAAATCATGGGAAAGAATATGCAAAAAAGTATTTAGATGGTTAGTCATTTTAAATATATATATATCTTTTATTATTGTAATGATTGTTATATTTGTATTAATCATTGATGAATTGAAAATGAAATAATATCTATGGATGTATATCAGTAATTATTATTGGAAAATTATTTTTATAGAATTTTGTTATGTTAATGAATTGGTGTATATATCAAATATCAAATGGTTTATTATTATCAATAATTATTTAGATTGAATTTCTATATATTTAAAAATAATTCTAATAGAAATTTATAAATATGCTATTAAATGTGAATTATAATGAAATATGGAATAATATATGAATTTATTATTATTATTATTATTATTATATATATATTTAAATATTAAATTTCAGATAAATTTTGTATAACATATATTTATGTATCTATGAATATATAAATTTTAAATAATTATAATAATTATAATAGAACGACGTTCATATATACTAGTAAAAGTTGTTGAAGGTAAATTTTAAATTTTAATTTAAAAATTAAATTATATTTTTAAATATGAAATAATAATAAAAATATAATAATTAATATATTAATTGTAATATATTATATATGAATTCTTATATTATATAATATATTTAATTATCTATAATAATTAAATAGGGGAAGATGATAGTCCTGTTACATATTCACCATTATTAAATCAACTACCAGAAAAAATGAAATTTACTGTTATATCATCGGGTAGAAATAGACAAAAAAGATCAGGTACTATTTCAATTCAAAATAATGCTAGGAAAGTCAATGCTGTTAATGCTTTTAATATTAATAATAAAAAAAAATATTAGGAAATGAATCGGAAGCCAGTAAGCAGAAAACGCCTTCAAGTGCAGGAAAAAGAAAAGTTGGTTATACTAAAAAGAAATAATTTATATATAATGAAGAAAAATATACTTAATAAAAAAAAGACAAAAAAAAAAAAACAAAAAAAAAAAAAACAAAAAAAAAAAAAAGACGTAAATATATATAAATATATTATTTTAATATAAAGTTTATAATTTCTTTTTGTTAATATATATATATATTATTATTATTATATTTAGTAAAAAAGTTATGTTATGGAAGAAATTGTGTTATTTAACATTTAAAGAGTTTATGTATATAAAGACGCAAGAAAGTAAGCAAGCAAAGAAGAAAGAAGGAAAGGAAATAATAATAATAATAATAATAATAATAATAATAATAATAAAATACATACAAAATTTTATATATTTAATTTTTACCTATCTATACACAGAAAAAAAAAATAATATAAGCTATTTTTTTTTTTTTTATTTTTAATATTATATATACCAATTTTTTTTTCTTTCTTTTTATTATTATTATTATTATTTTTATTTTTATTTCTATTCTATTATCTTATTATATAGAAAACTATCATATAATATTTTTTTTTTACTATTTTGTTATTTTTATTTAAATAATAATAATAATAATAATAATAATAATAATAATAATAATAATAATAATAATAATAATAATAATAGTAATATAGAATAGTAATATTAATAGTACAATAATATTATAAGTTAATTATCAACTACAATATTATGTAATAGAGATACTTTTTTTTTATGTATATAGTGATAATTATCATTTTCTCACATTTATTAAAATTTTAAATAAAACATACGTGTTCAATCATTTTTTGATTAAAGAAAAAATATTTTGTTATATAATTTTAAATGAAAATGTTTTTAATTACAAAAGAAAAACAAAAAAACAAAACAAAACAAAAGAAAAAAAATAAAAAACAAAAATAAAAATGAGATAAAATAAAAATTTTATAAATTAAGAGAAAATAAAATTGAATATATATATAACTGTTAAAACAAAATAGAATGAATTTTGCAAAAAAAAAGAATGAATTTTGCAAGTTTTTTTTTTTTTTTTTTTAAATGAGTCTTATAATATACATAATAAAATGAAATTTTATTCCTTTTATTAAATATATTTATAGTTAACTTTGAATTTTAATGTAGTTTTTTCCTTAAAATATTTAAAATTGTGCTCTAATTTAATAGAAATTAAGAATTTTAATAATAAATAAATAAATAAATAAATAAATAAATAGATAATATATATATATTGTTTAAAATATATTTATTATTTTTTTATTAAAAAAAAAAAAATTGTTGAATTATTTTCTGTTGTAACATTAAACTTTTTATTATAAAAATAATAAAAAGATAAGAACAGAAAATTCCGGAAACTCAATTTTTATTTATTTTTTTACGTGATTATAAAAAACTGAGCATATCAAACATTCGAATTATTATTCGTCATCATTTACACCATTTAATAAATATCTTTTATTAAAGGCACCTGTTAAGTGACGTTTTTTCTTTTTTAAATATAAATTTCTAATATTATTATTATAATAATAGTTTTTAATTTATATTTACTATTAATACTTTCTTAATTTTTTATTTATAATGGATTCAATTTATTATTTATTAATATTTTTTTTTTAGTTATAATGTTATAATATGTTAATAATTTATTGATAAAATGTACTTTAAATTAAAAGATTAATATTTCATTTATGATGTGTTAAACCTTTGAAAAGATTATTTAAAAAAAAAAAAACAAATACAAATTGTATTATTAATATATAATATTTAATATATAATACATAATTTAATTAAGATATATTTTAGTTTATTTATTTAAATATTATTTATTCATTTATTATTTATATACATTTATTATTAATTAAGATTGTTTATTTAATTATTTATTTATTTACAATTTATTTATAAATTTAGATTAAATAATTTTAAAAAAACCATCGATTAAATTTTATTAATAATTAATGTTACAAAATAAAAAAAAATGATTATCAAAAAATTTTAATATTTTTTATTATATTATATTCAATAATTTATTAATATTTATTAATAAATTTTTTAACTACATTAAAAACAGATGATCTATCGTTATTTAATTGTTTGATTGGTTTACGATTCAGAAATTTCAAATACATTTTTTTACAATTATATAATATAAAATTTGATTAAAATTACTCTTCTTTGCTCTTTGCACATAAAAAGCAAAAAAAAAAAAAAAAAAAAAAAAGAGAAATATATAATAAAACAATTTTTTAAATATATTTATAAAGATATATAATAAAAGAAATATTTTTATAATAAAAATATTTATTTATCTTGTGTATATTTAAATAATAAACAAGTTTAAAAACAAGTTTTTTTTTTTTGTTTTATGTATAGATTTTTTTTATAAATTACAATATAAGTAAATATATTTTTTATTTTATTAATAATAAATTGCATATATACATTATATAATATTCTTTTAAATATATATATACATTCTTTTTTTATGAGAAAAAAGTTAGAAGTACTAATTTATTATTAATTGTTTTTTCTTATATATATATATTTATAATTATTATTATCATATTATATATTTTAAATAAATTACGTAAAAATATAATGTACTACATAACGAAACCATTATAATATTATATTTTTATATTCTCCAATAATTATATTAATACAACACAACAAAATATATGATTATAAACAATAATAATTTAAATAATGAAACAATAATAATATTAATGTTATGAAATATTAATAATAATGTTATAATAATAATGTCAATTAACAATTAATAACATATTAATTATAATATCAATTAACTATGAATAACATATTAATAATAATACTAACAATGAATAACATATTAATAATAATATTAACATTTAATAAAATTTTAATGATAACACTTAATAATAACGATTAATGATAATAACAAACAACAATGATAACAAATAATAATAATAATAATAATAATAATAATAATAATAATAATGATAATAATAATAATAACAACAACAACAACAACAACAACAATATGTATATTTCGAAACATAAAAAATTATATATATAAATAGTTTCATATAATATAATATAATATAATATATATCATATATAAAAATACGAGAATGACTGACTACGAAAATAAATTAAATTTCTGGAAAAAGAACTTAGCCAATTTAACTGATATTCAACTTCCAACTGATTATGCTAGATCTTTACCTTTAAAGATTGTTGAAAGTACTAAGTCTGTATCACTTCCAGAAAATGTTTCTTATGCTATCTACCAACTTTCAACTAATCCAACTACCAAGAGATTCCAAGGTAGTCCATTTACTATTTTATTAGCAGCTTTTTCAGTTTTAATTCACAAATATGTTAATGAAGAAGATATTACAGTTGGTTCAAGTTCTCACTCATGTAACCCATTAGTTTTACGTTTCCAAATTACTGATGAAGATACTTTAGATTCTATTATTGAAAAAATTGAAAAAGTAAATATTTGTTTATTTTTTTTATTTATATATGGAATTTTTTTTATATTGTATCTATAATATCATAATTGTGTATATAGATATAATATAAATAATAATAAAAAATAGTAATAATAGATTTATAAAAGTATATATATTTAATATTTAAAGTTAGTAAAATTAGTCATAATATTTAAATTTTTAATCGAAATTATTTTATTTAGAAAAGATAAATTATTTATTTGTTAATTACTAATAATTTATGTAAATATTTTATTTTTATTTTATCATTTTTATATTATTATATATATTTTGTTTTTGTTTTTATTTTTATTTTGTTTTATTTATATTTTTTTTTGTTTTAGGTTGAAGAAGAAGCTGAAGCTAATGAAATTAAATTTAGTGATATTGTAGATGCTTTCACTGTTCCAAATGAAGTTATTCAACCATCACTTTTCAAAGTTAGATTCTTTAATGCTACTGATATTAATAATGAAACTTTAGAATCATCTACTAATCCATGTGATCTTACCGTCTCTATATCCCAAACTCAAACTTTAAGACGTTTATTACCAATTAATATTAAGGCTACATACAATTCAACTTTATTTGAAGAAGCTAGAATTACTGAAATGTTAAACCAATTAGAACAAGTTCTTCTTATTGCTTCTGAAAATAGAAGTCTTCCAATTAGTAAATATTCTTTAGTTACTGAAGAAATTAAGCCAATTTTACCAGATCCAACTGCTGATTTACATTGGGAACAATTTGAAGGTGCTATTACTGATATTTTTGCTAGAAACGCTAAAGAATTCCCAGATAGAGTTTTTGTTACTCAAACTTATGAAGATGGTAGTATTAAACAATACGATTATAAAAAGATGAATGGTGCTGCCAATATTGTTGCTAATTATTTACTTGCTAATGGTATTAAAAGAGAAGATGTAGTTATGATCTACGCTTTCAGAGATGTTGATCTTATTGCTGCTATTATGGGTGTTTTAAAGGCCGGTGCCACTTTCAGTGTTATTGGTAAATTTTTTAATATTTTAATATATATATTTGTTTTTTATTATTAATTATAATTAATTATAATTAACCATATACATATTTCATATAAATTTTTATATATTTAATATTTAAATATAATATAATATTATATAATTAATTTTTTATAATTAAAAAAAAAATCGATTATTAAAAAAAAAAAAAAAAAAAAAATGAAAAATGAAAAATGAAAAATGAAAAATGAAAAATCAATAATCAATAATCAATAATCATTAATCAATCAAAAATCAAAAATCAAAAATCAAAATAAATAAAATTAATTTAAATTAATTATATAATTATATATATTTGAAAAAAAAAAAAAAAAATCAAAAATTTTATATTAATAAATAAATTAATAATAATAAATAGATCCAGCTTACCCACCAAAGCGTCAAAACATTTACTTAGAAGTTGCTCAACCAAAGGGTCTTATTGTTTTAAAGAAGGCTGGTATTCTTCATGATGAAGTTGAAGAATATGTTAGAACTGGTCTTAATATTATTACTAGAATTCCAGCTTTAGGATTTGATGATAATGGTGTTTTAATGGGTGGTGTTGAAAATGGTAAAGATATTTTCGACAATGTTCGTGATGAATATGAAGCTAAGGAACCAGGAGTTGTTATTGGTCCAGATAGTATTGGTACTTTATCTTTCACTAGTGGTAGTACTGGTATTCCAAAGGGTGTTCGTGGTAGACACTTCTCTTTAACTCACTTCTATCCATGGATGAGAGAAGAATTTGGTTTAAGTGACAAGGATAAATTCACTCTTTTAAGTGGTATTGCTCATGATCCAATTCAACGTGATATTTTCACTCCTATCTTTTTAGGTGCTCAACTTTTAGTTCCAACTGCTGAAGATATTGGTACTCCAGGTCGTCTTGCTGAATGGATGAGTAGAAATGAAATTACTGTTACTCACCTTACTCCAGCTATGGGTCAATTACTTTCTGCTAATGCTGTTACTCCAATTCCATCTTTAAGAAATGCTTTCTTTGTTGGTGATGTTCTTACTAAACGTGATATTAAACGTCTTCAAAACTTAGCTAAATACACTACTATTATTAACATGTATGGTACTACTGAAACTCAACGTGCTGTTTCTTACTTAAAGATTCCATCTGTTACTGAAAATCCATCCTTCATTGCTCAACAAAAGAATATTATGCCAGCTGGTCGTGGTATGAAAGATGTACAATTATTAGTTGTTAATAAGGCTGGTCTTCTTTGTGGTGTTGGTGAAGTTGGTGAAATTTATGTACGTAGTAGTGGTCTTTCAGAAGGTTATTTAATGTTACCAGAAGTTACTCAAGCTAAATTCCTTCAAAACAAATTCAACACTAATCCAATTCCATCTACTAAGGACTTACCATTCTTTAAGGGTCCACGTGATCGTATGTATAAATCTGGTGATTTAGGTCGTTACCGTGCTGATGGTAATGTTGAATGTACTGGTCGTGCTGATGATCAAGTTAAGATTCGTGGTTTCAGAATTGAACTTGGTGAAATTGATACTCATCTTTCTCAACATCCAAATGTACGTGAAAATGTTACTTTAGTTAGAAGAGATAAAAATGAAGAAAAAACTCTTGTTACCTATTTCGTTGCTATGGGTGAATATGAAAATGATAATGTTTTAATTAGAAATATTCGTGATTACTTAAAGAAGAAATTACCATCATATGCTATTCCAAGTGTTTTCGCTCGTCTTAACAAGATGCCTTTAACTCCAAATGGTAAGATTGATAAGAATTCTTTACCATTCCCAGATACTTTATTAACTCAACCAACTACTAAGAAAGAAAATGTTAATAAGGATATGACTGATACTGAAAAGACTATCTATGATATTTGGATGGAATTAATTAATGTTCAAGGTGATTTATCTATTGATGATAACTTCTTTGATATTGGTGGTCATTCTATTCTTGCTACTCGTTTAGTCTTCCAACTTCGTAATACTTTCTCTGTTGATGTACCACTTGGTTTTGTATTCAAGGTTCCAACTATTAGAGGTATGGCTACTGAAATTGATCATCTTCGTGGTAATAATGTTTCTTCTACTACTTTCGGTCCAAATAATGAAGAACAACACGTTGAAGGTAGTAAACCAGTTTCTGATGATGAAGCTAAGGAAGAAGCTGTTGATTATGCTGCTGATGTTGAAGCTTTAGATGATCCAAAGATTTCATCTGAAGGTCTTCCAGCTTTAACTTTCCCAGGTCAAAATGCTACTTTATTCCTTACTGGTGCTACTGGTTTCTTAGGTACTAATATTCTTTCTATTTACCTTCAAAAGAATCCAAATGCTAAAGTATATTGTTTAGTTCGTGCTAAGAGTGATGAACTTGCCTTTGAAAGATTAAAGAAGAATGCTCTTGCTTATATGACATGGAATGAAGAATGGGAAAAGAATCAAAATGTTGTTGCTGTTTGTGGTGATTTATCTCAAGAACATTTCGGTATTGCTGAAGATAAATGGCAACAACTTTGTAAAGAAATTGATTTAATTATTCATAATGGTGCTATGGTTCACTGGGTTTATCCATACAATAAATTAAGAGCCATTAATGTATTAAGTACTATTCAATGTTTAAAGATGGCTTCTACTGATCATTTAAAACCATTCTATTTCGTTAGTTCTACTAGTGTATTAGATACTGATTATTATGTTCAATTAGCTGCTTTTGAAAAGGGTGCTGTTATGGAAAGTGATGATTTAGAAGGATCACGTACTGGATTAGGTAATGGTTACGGTCAATCTAAATGGGTATCTGAAAAATTAATTTACAAAGCTAAAGAAAGAGGTGTACCAGCATGTGTTATTCGTCCAGGTTATATTGTAGGTCATACTAAGAATGGTATGTTAAATACTGATGATTTCATTATTAGAATGATGACTGGTTGTGTTCAATTAAAACTTTCACCAAATATTCAAAATACACTTAATACTTGTCCAGTAGATTATGTTGCTGGTGCCATTGTACAAATTGCAAGTGATGAAAAATGGCTTAAGAATCGTGTTTACCATATGTGGAATACACCAAGAATTTGCTTTAATGATATTTTCGAAGAAATGCAATTACATGGTTATGATATTAAGAATGTTGGTTATGTTGAATGGAGTAATGCTCTTATGAATATGACTTTATCTTCTGGTGATAATGCTCTTTTCCCATTATTACACTTTGTTTTAGATGATTTACCAAATTCATCTAAATCACCATCCTTAAATGATGATAATACTCGTGCTGCTATTGCTGGTACTGATGTTCCAGTTGTTAATGTTAAAGATATGGTTGGTAAATACCTTGCTTACTTAATTAAGGTAGGATTATTACCACCACCAACTAATAAGGATGCTCCAAAACAAATTCCAGATATTGGTGAAATTACTGTTACTGAAACTGTTGGTCGTCACCGTCAATTATAAGTTGAATAAAAGATAAAAAATATATATATAATATGAATAATAAATAAAAATCATTATCGAATAATCGAATAATAATAATAATAATAAATAATAACAAAAAAAAGAAGTTAAAAAGAAGTTCAATTAGATAAAAAAAAAAAAAAAAAAAAAAAAAAAAAAAGACCAACCAAAATAATTTATAATAATAATAATAATATAAAAATCTATACATAAAAAAAAATTTAAACAAACCATATTAAAGCAAATATATTAATAATATATTTAAAAAAAAAAAAAAATAGTTTTAATTTGTAATTCTTTAATTTAGTATAAATAATTATAAAAAGAATAAAAAAAAAAAAATTTTTTTTTTTTTTTCATAAATAAGAGAATAAAACGTATATAACGCATATATAAATATAATATAATAAATATTTTCAAATAATTTTTTTTTTTTTATATTTATATCTCTAGAGGAGTTTATAAAAGTTTAAAAAAAAAATAGAAAAAAAAAGAATTATAAAAGCAAAAAAAAAAAAAAAAAAAAATAGTAATTTAAATAAAATAATTTTTTTTTAAAAGAAAAAAAAAAACTTTTTATATATTTAACAATATTTTATATTATTTTATTCTATTTCAATATTAAATGTAGTTTATCTTAAAAAAAATTTTTTTTTATTTATATATTATTAATATTATTTTTTAATATTTTAATGTTGATAATATTTAACATATATATGATTCTTGATATATTTAATCATTAAAAATCGAAAAGTTATCATCTTTTATTATGATATTGTATTTCGTATATACATGCTTTTTCAAAGTCATTTTTCATTTTTTTTTTTTTTTTTTAAAAAATGATAAAATAGATTCAAGAGAGAGTTAATTGATTTCATGAACATCATATTATATATATAAACATCATATTATATATATAGATATATTTTACAGATATTATTTATATATCAAGAATTTTTTTTTTTTGATTAAAGAATACACTACATAGTATTTTATTTATATTTAAATTACATTGTATGTAATACTTATATTAAATTATATTGAATGTAAATATGGATTATTAAGAGATATACAAGGTCTTGCTCTAACTTATCTCCAACATTAACTTGGGTTTTTTTGGATTATGGGAATACGTATCGATTTTTAATTTTATTATAAGATTTTGCTTAAAAGGTATAAATCAACGCTTTAATAAAAATTTTCCTATGCCCCTTGCTATTGAATTGAATTGTTTTTGTTTTTTTGGAAATATAAATTAATAAATAATAAGAAAAGATAAATAAATAAATAAATATTAAATAAATTAATATGTTTGTTCATGTCTTTTTTATATTTTTTTTATGTTAATGTTGTTATATTATATATATACATTTTTCAATCTATAGATTTTTGCATTTTTTTCAATCCCTGAAATATGCAAAATCTAAACTATCACCATAAATACAAGGATCATTATTAATTCCATAACCACACGAATAATAATATACATGCTTTTTATAAGAGTTTAAGCTTTCAAGTTTTTCGATACAGGAACACAATAGATTCTATTGTTTTTTCTCCATGTCTAACTGTTCCTGAGCAAGCAGATATTTTCCTGTCTTTAAAATTAGTAATATTTGATTTAGATTCTTATACATTCAAAATAGTCATATCCAGGAGTATAATACTTTATGAATGAAACTAATAAAGTTTTTTTGACCCTTTTAACATACAATCTTTGAGGTGGTGAAGAACACACTTCTATTATTTTATAGTCTTTTAAATTGGGGTAAATACAACTTCCTCGACTTTGTATAGTAAATAATCTTCCACCATGATTTGTCGTTGAACAATTAAGTAATTGTGAGTCTTCACTTTATTATTTTAAGTTATACATTAAAGTTCCAAACATAGCTTCAAACACTGTAAAATCACATTTATCACCAATTACAAAAGAGCGTTGTTCCAAAAGGAACATAAAGAATAACAATAAAAGAATGTAATTATTTAACCTAACCATTGTTTTATCTACAAAAAATAATTATAAAATAATTATTTACTTATTTCTTTTTATTTTATTTTATTTGAAACTTTTTTTTATGTTTATCAAAATCATATTTTTATTTATTATGCCATAAATAGATTATAGAAATATTAATAAATAAATAAATAAATAAATAAATAAATAAATAAATAAATAAATAAATAAATAAATAAATGGAAAATAAATAAATAAATAGATAGGTAAATAAATAAGTAAATAAATTATATTAATAAAATAAATAAATAAATAAATAAATAAATTATATTAATAAAATAAAATTTATTAATTAATAATATATAAATAATTAATTAATTAATAATATTTTTTATTCTTTTTGGATTTTATTTAATTTCTATATAGTCTTATATTAGTTAAATTAGTTTTAAGATTTATTTATTACTATCTATTGTTAATTTTATTTCAATCTTTAGAACTGCCATTAACTACTGCCTTTAATTACAAGCACCCATATTATAAATATATTTTTATTGGTAAATAGTGTGGTAAATAATTTTAAGTAAAATTTAGAATAAATATATACCATATTAATTATATTTTTTAAGGAAAGAAGAACAAGAAATAAGTTTAAATCTAGACTTTAAAATTTTTATTAAATTTTTTTTTTTGTTTTCTTCATTGAACAAGTATTTTTAGAAAAATTATTGAATTGAATATTGTTTTAATTTTTTAGAATTATAATAAATAAATAAATAAATAAATAAATAAATAAATAAATAAATAAATAAATAAATAAATAAATAAATAAATAAAGAATTGAAATATTTTCCATAATACTTCAAGTTATTAATTAATTAAAAAAATTAATTAATAATATATAAATAATTAATTAATAATATTTTTTATTCTTTTTGGGTTCTATTTAATTTTTATATAGTCTTTTATTAGTTAAATTAGTTTTAAGATTTTATTTATTACTATCTATTGTTAATTTTATTTCAATCTTTAGAACTGCCATTAACTACTGCCTTTAATTTCAAACATATATATTATAAATATATTTTTTTTTGGTAAATAGTGTGGTAAATAATTTTAAGTAAAATTTAGAATAAATATATACCATATACCATATTAATTATATTTTTTAAAGGAATGAAGAACAAGAAATAGTTTAAGTCTAGACTTAAAATAAATAAATAAATAAATAAATAAATAAATAAATAAAATTTTTTTTTTTGTTTGTTTTCTTCATTGAACAATTCGTTTAAAAATTATTGAATTGAATTGTTTTAATTTTTTAGAAATATAAATTAATAAATAAATAAATAAAAAATAAATAAATAAATAAATAAATAAAAAATAAATAAATAAATAAATAAATAAATAAATAAAAAATAAATAAATAAATAAATAAATAAATAATAATACAATAATTAATTAATTAATAAATAAATAAATAAATAAATATAAATAAATAAATAAATAAATAAATAAATAAATAAATAAATAAATACATAAATATTTTTTTTATATTTATATTAATGTTATCATGTTATATACATTTTTATACATTATAATGTCTATTTTGTATTTGGTATATATAATAATAGTATTTTTTATTTTTAATTTTTAATTATTTATATTTATTACTATAATTATAAAATAAAAAATTTAAATAAAAATACATTATGTATACAATTGATTTGTATCTTACATAATATAAAAATTATTATTTATATTATTTGATTATTTATATATAAATGATAAATGATATGATAAAGTTTAATAATAATAAAGAAATTCTAATAATCAAAAATTCTGTATTATAGTTATATATGATTTTTAAAGCAAATAATAATATAATTAAGGAAAAGAATTGACTTTTTTTTTTTTTTTTTTTTTAAAAAAGGATTTATAATCTATTTTTTTTATATTATTTTTATATTACATAATATAGAAATAAATATAAATAAATATATAAATTAAGATTTAAATTAATAAATATTTAATAATAAAATAAGATAAAATAAATAGAATAAAGAAATTTCATTGACAAAAAAGTCAACAAAAAAGTTTTATATTTATTAATAAATGAATATTATTATTTCTTTAATATTAAAATAATAGATTATTTAATTGAAAATATAAACAAAGTATATGAAGAAGATGATTCTCTATAATAAATAAATGTTAAATTTCTGTAAAAAAAAAAAAAAAAAAAAAAATACTTTTTTTTATCAACTTTTATTGTGATATTATTTTATTTTTTTTATTTTATACAGAATTTTTTTTATTAAAAATTTTTTTATTAAATAAAAAAAAAAAAAAAAACACTTTTTTTTATCAACTTTATTAATAAATTTTTATATATATGAAAAATTCTGTATAAAATAAAATAAAATAAAATAAAATAAAATAAATAAGATTACAATAAAGTTTAGATATTAAAAAATTAATAAATCTTTATTGTATGTTCTAATTTGATTTTATATATTAATATTTTATTACTAATAACCTTATATACTTTTTATTATTAAGTAACATTAATATCGAACTTTTTTTTTTTAATAAACTATAAACTATATTATTTTATGATTCTTATTTATTTTTTTAATGCTATTAATATAATAATTTTTTTTTAAAAAAGTAATTATATTATATATTTTATTATTATATTTAATGAAAAAAATAATTGTCATTGATTATTTTTATTTTCATTAATTAATAAATCCGATTGGAATCTCCTATCCTACTATAAACCAGTATAATCGCATAATGTCGGCAGTGACTATGAAAATATCTACCTTTTTTAGACCCAAGGATCATCAGCATTAAGTTTATATTTCTTAGCTAATATATCAAAGGAATTGTGAGATAGAATATCTCGACTTTTGATATTACAAATATATCATTGTTACAGAACTCATTTTTATCTACGATATATTAATTAAAAGTAATAATTTTTAAAAGAAAATATTTTTATACAAAAAAAAATTAATTATAATTATTGCAAGTATTTTATTACTATTTTTTCCTATAAATTTAAATGATACTAATTAAAAGTAATTGTTTTAAAAGAAAATCTTTTAATACTAAAAAAAAATTAATTATAATAATTACAAATATTTTATAATTATTTTTCCTATAAATTTAATAAATATTTTTTCCCTTTAACTTTTTTTTTCCTTTCTATTGTTCTAAATTAATTATTATATTATTTCTTTATTATTCAATTAAAAATATTAAAAAAAATTCTATTGATTTAAAATAAAATGGTGGTTAATCAATAAAAAATTTATTATTAATAAAATGTAAAAATATGAAATATATTTTGAAGAATAATATTAATAATATATTTAACATAATTAATAAAAGTTGAAAATTAATTTTTAGAATTAGATAATTCTTTTTTTTTTTATTAATTTATTTATTTATTTATTTTATTTATTTATTAATTTTATTTATTTATTAATTTTAATTTCATTTTCGTTTTTTCTTTCTTTTTTACAATTTTTCTAAAAGCTTTATTTTTTAACTAATCTTTAATTAATCATTCTTTAATTAATTATAATTAATAAATAATAATTATTGGCAGTTATTAAAAAATTTTAATATGATATAAAAAATAAAATTTAGTTTTTTTTTTTTAATTTATCATCATATAAGTCAGCCACCATATTATTTATACCACAAGTAATTTTTGTTTGGTAAATCTTCCTATAAATAATATTCTTAGATTTTTTCTTTCGTGTAATAATAATAAATAGAATTTCTTAAGAAAAATTTTTTTTAATATTGTTGGTCATAAACCTTATATAAACCTAACCTTTAATACTATTAAAAATATAAAAATTTATATATATTAATTTAAATGGATTAATCATTATGATTATTATTACTACTAATTAAAAAGAATATAATAATAAAGAATAAAACTATTGGTTTGGTAGTAGAAAATTTTTTTTAGCAGCAAGATTTTTCCATTTTTATTTAAAGATTAATCTATTGAATAATAATAAGCATTTTTATTTAATTTTTAATATCTTTTTATTTATTATTTAAACTTTTTATTTATTATTTAAAAAACAGATTTTCTTAGCATTCTTAACATTTTTATTTATTATTTATTTAAAATACAGATTTTCCAATATTTAATGTATTATATAATTAAGGAATAAAAACTATAAATATGTGTTATTTATTTTACTTTTTATTTATTTATTATTTAAAATTATATATTAAAAATTTTTATTTTTTTATAATAAAATGTTATTATTAATTATTATTTATTTATTTATTTATTGATTATTTAAAATTATATATTAAAAATTTTTATTTTTTTATAATAAAATGTTAGTATTAATTATTATTTATTTAGTTTTTATTAATTAATTATTAATTAATTAATTATTTATTCATTTATATTAATATTTAATTATTTATTCATTATTTATCAATAATTTATCAATTAGTTATTTAAATTATTTATTTAATTATAAACTTTCTTGTATTACATTTTGTAATTGTAAACATTATTTAATCAATAATTAATAATCAAAAATATTTTAATTTTTTTTATTACAATTTTTTGTTAAAGTTTTAATATTAAATTTTTTAAGTCAAAAAGTACAAGAAAATTAAAAATTTTAAAATTGGAAAAATAATATATTAATAGTATATTATAAATATAATATATAGTATATTATAAATATAATATATTATATAATTAAATAAATATAATTTATTATTAGTTAAATTATAAAATAATAAATTAAATAATATTTAATTAAAGTAGAAAAAAATTAAAAAATTAAAAAATTAAAAAAAAAAAATTAAAAATTAAAATAAAGTTTCATATTCTAATTAAATTACAAATATTATTGTAAATATAATAAATAAATAAATACATAAATAAATAAATAAATAAATAAATAAATAAATAAATAAATAATAAATAAATAAATAAATTAATAATAATAAGTATATAAATAGTAAATAAATGAATAATAATAAATAAATCAATAAATCAATAAATAAATAAGTAAATAAATTAATAAATAAATGAATGAATTAATAATAAATAAATAAATAATATTCATAAATAAATAATAATAAATTATATATTATTATACAGTATATATAATCATTTAAATCAAAAATTTTCATATATGAATAATGAATTATCATATTATCATAGGACTATGATAATTCATTATTCATTTATGATATTTACATAATCATTCCGTTTTATTAACATAATCACTCCTCATTAAAATATAACGATTTTATTCAATGAATAAGTATAAAAAATAAATAATAGTTAAAAAAAAAAAAAAGAAAGAAAGAAAGAAAATTTAAATGTAAAAAAAAAAGTATATATTTGTTTATATTATATAATTCTATAATGTTTATTTATTTATATATTTTTTTATTTTTACTTGTTTAATATTTTTTATAATTAAGCTCAAAATAATAAAGAAAAGTTTAAAAGTGAAAAAGCCAATTGCCAATTATAATAAAAAAAGGGGTTTTCTTGTTTTGAGGAAAAAGAATTAAAAATTTTTCCTTAATAATAAAATAAATGTATTTCGATATAAAAAAAAAACAAAATAATAATAATAAAATAAATATGTAAAAAATAATATGATATATATATCAAATACTATATAATGAAATAAATAGTAATATATTATAAAATTAATTTTTATATATATTTAAATATAATATATTAAAAGTTTTTAATAATTATTATAATAACATAATTTAATATTTAAAAATTATTATTATTATTCTTATTATTCTTTTTTATTTAATATTTAATATTTAATAATTATATGTAATAATTGTAAATAAATAAACAATTTTTATAATAATAATAATATAAAATTTATAATAATATTGAAAATTAAACCGAATAACCGCTAAATAATAATTATTTTTATTATTTTCCACCTACAGAAATAAAATAATTTTCTACTTTTTCATTAATTATATTATCTATAACCAATACAAACATATTTTGATTATAATATTAATATATTAATAATATATTCAATTCTTAAAGTTTGATTATTTTAAATATATTTATTAATAGAATTTCATTTATTTTTATTGTATAAATATAATAACTTTAAAATTTTCTTTATTGACTGTATATGGTTTTAAAGTTTATAATTTTAAACTAAAATGTGATTGGTTAAAAACATTGTATTTATATATTGTAAGTAGAAATATTTTAATAAATTTTTTAAATAAAATTAAATTATAATATATGTATTATATATATTATAAATATTATGTATATATTTAAATATACTTTTTATATACTGATAATATTATAATATTATATTAAGTATTATTAGACTGTTCTAAAATTTTTACATTTTAATTTTAAAAAATGTAAAAATTTAAATAAATTAATATATAAATAAATTAATATATAAATAAATTAATATATAAATAAATTAATAATAAATAAATTAATAAATAAAATAAATAAATAAATAAAATAAATAAATAAATAAATAAATAAATAAATCAATAAATAAATCAATAAATAAATAAATAAATAAATAAATAAATCAATAAATCAATAAATAAATAAATAAATAAATAAATAAATAAATAAATAAATAAATAAATAAATAAATAAATAAATAAATAAATAAATAAATAAATAAATAAATAAATAAATTAATAAATAAATAAATAAATAAATAAATAAATAAATAAATAAATAAATTTATAAAAAAAGTTTTATTATTTTACTTATCTATTTTTTATTATATATTAAAAAAGTTTAATTTTTTAATATATATAATTAATTTAAAATAATATATTAGCATATATAGTGTATTATAGTTATATTCAAAAATAAAATATAATAAAATATATATTAAATATAATCAAATATATATAAAATATTTTTTAATTTTTTGTGGTTAATATATATGAAAAATATTTAAAATAGATTTATATATATTTATACTAACTTACTATTCAATATATTGTTATTATATTTAACAAATATATAAAATATATTAATATACATTTTTACTACAATATTATACAATAGTAATTAAGAATATTCAAAAGATTTATTTTTTAATAATATTATTAATTATAATAATATTATATAAAATTTTTTTATATATATTATTAATATTTTATATATATTTATATATAAAAAATTTTCATATAAAAAGGATTTAAAAGTACTTTTTTTTGATTTTTTTTTTATTATTTTTTTTATTTTTAATCTAGTTAAAACAAAAAATAAATATAAATATAATATTGAAATTAAAAAAAAAAAAAAATAGACAATTTTTAAAATAATATTAAGACAATAAATATTTTTTTTAAAAATATAATAAAAAAATTAAAAATCTATTCAGATCTATATAAATCTATATTAATCTAATCCGATCTACATAATAACTAGAAAGAAAATAATAATAATCTAAACTAAAATTGCCTATCCAGTAATCAAAAAACAAACAAACAAACAAATATTAAACTTTTATATATATTATAAATATTTTTTTTAATTTCAATATTAAATAATAATGCCAGCTACATCAGCTTACGAACAAACTTACGAAACTATAAAATACGATGACAATAAACCAAAATATTCATATATAAAGAAGACTATCAACAACAGTATTGTTGGTGCATTTAGAACTCAAAAACTTGACTCATATACCCTTGTAAACTTATCAAAGTTTATGACTTATGCTTTCTATAATATCTGGGAAAACAATAATGATCAAAGCATATACTACGATAGAAACGATTTAATATCTTACTTACAACAAAATTTGAACAATGAAACAAACCCAAACTTTGAACACTTCCAAGACTTTTGTGAAAAGATATTAGGAGCTACTGAAACATCATTCAGTTTATGTCTTTGCACTTTAAAACTTATTGAACGTCTCCGTTCTAGAAATAGCGAAGCTTGTGGTTCAGATGGTTTTGAATATAGAATTTTCATTGCTGCTTATATAATAGCTTACAAGTTTTTCACTGAACGTTCTATAAATAATAAAGCTTGGGAACCAGTTTGTGGAATGGATGTTTCTCAAATAAATATAATGGAAATTGAAATGCTTTTTGGTATTTCATTCAATATTAATATAACAAGTGAAGAATTTATTGATTTTATTCAAGATATTAACATAATATTCAGCAATAATTTCAGTACTAATGTATGGTATACTCAAGAAATAAAACCAATATTATCTACCATTGTCAGAGAAACTAGTGAAATGATAATGATGAATGATGAATCAATAGCCTATCATGATTCCCAAGATACCAATGTAGAATATATAAAATCATCTGCATCCAACCCAATGAAAAGCTATTGTAGAACTGACAGTTGTGCTAGTACTAACAGCACCCTTGTTAATGGAGCTGCCTCTGATATTACTTTCGATGATGAAAGTTTAATTGATGAAGATAGCATACAATACGCATTATCACCAGTATCAGTAAATTCAGATGAATCATCATCCATTCTTACTCGCTAATCTAATTTTTTTTAATTTAACTATAGACAAGATATATTAAACCGAGTTTGAAATTGGATGACCATACCATATATAAAAGAAAAAAATGTAATAATTTTATTTATTTATTTAATCATTTCAATTTATAATTTAATATATATTCATTTTTTTTTATTACTTTAAATTAATTTAATATACTCTACAAATAAAAAACTTAATAAAAAATATTAAAAAAAAATATTAAAAAAAAAAAAAAAACATTAACACTCTTTTTTCTTTATTATAATTATTAAATAAGTAATATGATTATTAATTTTTTTTTATGTTTTTTTTTTTTTTTTATTTTTTTATTTGACAAAAAAAAAGAGATATATTTATATTATAGAAAGTAGTAACAAAAAAAAAAAATGGGTGAAAATTTTGGTTGAAACATCGTTCAGTTTAAAAATTGTAAACCTTTTTTTTTTTTTAAATATATTTAATAATTATAAAAATTGAGTATTGTTAAAAATTAATAATATTGAATTTAATATTAACCTTAATTTTTTTTTTTTATTTGTTTATTTATTACTATTATTATAAATAGTAATTTTTATCCTATTATTTTATACATACACTTTTTTTTGTTAATATTTAAAAACATTCAGTTTTTTAATATCAGTTTTTATAAATATAATATTTATTTATTTAACAAAATTATTTATTTGGGGAAAAAATAATAGTGATTTATTTTTTTTGATGAAGTATATTAATTTAATCAAATTTAATCAAACAAACATTATAAACAATAACAAAGTACAAAACTATCACCTGTAGACAAGCTATTTGCAATTAATAATTTTTTTTGGTAAATAATAGAATCTCAAAAAAAGAACAACAATATATAAAACAAGTAATCAAAATAAAATAAACAAAGAACAACAATAAAATTCAAAAATTAATAATAAATAAATAATAGACAAAAACAACAACAACAACAAAAAAAAAAAAAAAAAAAGATAAACTAATTATACAAAGTTTTCTTTCTTTTTTTGTATTGATTTTCTTTAACAAACCAAATAAATACAGTTGAACAATAACGAATGTAAAAAATGCTAGAGTTCAATACGTATAAAAGAAACTAAATAAGAAAATAATAAACAAAAAAAAAAAATAAACAAGAAAATAATGATAGTTAAAATAAGGCTAACAATTATACCAACATAAATATATATATATCTTTAAAAATATATATATATTTATTTGTAAATTAATATTTTGTATAATATATAATTAATCAATCAAATCATTAACTATTCCAATTAATGATAATATACCAAATAATAAATAAATATATATATATATTTAATAATATATATATTTATTTATTTGTAATTTAATAGAATTAATATTTCAAAAATAATAACAAATAACAAATAATAATAATAATAATAATAATAATAATAATAATAATAATAATAATAATAATAATAATAATAATAATAATAATAATAATAATAATAATAATAATAATAATAATAATAATAATAATAATAATAATAATAATAATAATAATAATAATAATAATAATAATAATAATAATAATAATAATAATAATAATAATAATAATAATAATAATAATAATAATAATAATATACCAGATATAAATTGAATCAATAGTATTGTTAAAAAAGAAAACAAACTCTAATATATATATATTCAACATTCATAAATAATTGTTTCATTGTATATATTATTAATTTATATAAATACAACTTTTTTAATTAACAAAGCAAAATTATTATGTGAATCCTCAATATATATATATATATATCAAATATATAAATAATAATAATAATTTTTTTTTTTAACTATTCAAAAATAATTACTATTGATACTCAACAATTTATATCAAACAATAACAAATAATAATAAAAAAAGCTCTTATGTTTTTTAATTTTTCCTATTATAATGTTTTTGAAAAACATTTTGGAAAAACTATAGAGAAAAAAAAATAAGAGTTTTTTAAAAAATTATAGAATTTATAGAAATTTTAATCATTAATAACATAATTATTAATTTTTTATTAATAATTAATTTTAATGATTAAAATAAATAAATAATAAAAAAAAAAAGTTAGCCAAAACAAATGAAGAAAAAAAAAAAACCAAAAAAAAGAAAAAAAAATAGCAATATACCATCATTTAAACCAAAAAAAAAAAAAAAAAAAAAAAAAAAAAAAACATTTGTAATATAGTTAATATACTTAATGAATAAATAATTTAATTTTTTTTAACAAAAGAAAAAAAACATATAAATAACAAACAAAAACAATATTTAACTTAATTTATTTAATAAAAATAATTTATTTAATAAAAATAATATATAATTATTAAAAAAAAAAAAAAAAGTTGCGTTATAAAAATTTTTTTTTTTTAATTTTGTGTGGGTGTGTTTTATTAATATATAATTAATAAAAAAAAAATTTTTTTTATTATAAAGTACTAAAGTGTTATTATTTATAATAATAAAAATATAAGTTTTATCATTAATTATTATTATTATTTTTTTATTTTTAATTAAGTAAAAAAAATAGTTTTATAAATTATTTATTATATATAATTCATAAGCATTATATTTACAATATTTTCCTTCGATAATTCAGTTGGTAGAGCGGGTTGATTATAGAATTATATAATATAAACAAATATATATATTTTTTTTTACATTTATATTTTCTTTCTTTTCTTTTTTTTTTTTTTTCTTCAAAAAATATTTTTTTATATAATATATTTTATACATTTTGAATTTTTATTATTTAATTTACATTATGGTTTAAATTAATGGTTTAAAAATATGTATGGTCATTCAAATAATTTTGAAAAGTTACAAAAGCAAGTAACCCATTTAAAAAAAAGAAAACTTATTAATTCTGTTGATACTGGTGAAACAGTTCATACTATTTTTTCTCAAAAACCAAAATTTTCAAAAAATATAACTTCTACTACTTATGTAATTGTTTCTTCTGTCTTTTTTTTTTTTTTTTTTTTTTTAATTTATATTTTATATTTTATTTTTATTTTTATTATTATTTTATTTTTATTATTACTTTTTAAACATTATATATATATATTTATATTTATTACATTATATAAAATATATTTAAATACATGTGTGTTGCATGCATTTTGTTTCTAAAAATTAAACTTATATAATAAATTATTTTTTATGATGAAATAATGTATAATTTATTATTATATTTTTTATATAAAATATTGACTTTATTTCATTATTATTTAAATAAAAATATAGAAAATTGTCTTACATATAAAATTAATATTAATTAATAAAAATAATAATTTTTAAATTTATATAATTTTTTTTAAATTTTATGATTATTATTGGTGGTTATGGTATAACAATCAATTAGGAAGATGTTCATAGTTTATATAATGTTTTACTATTATCTAAATATCAAAATATAAATATCGACTTGTTAAGAAAAGTTAAAAAAAGAAAGGAAATTAAAAATGAAAGTGAAACATTATTTGAAGAAAATAATGCTACTAGCAATTTTTCAACAAATAATATTATAGATAATCAACAAGACATTGAAACATTAGCTATAGAATGTAATAATAATATTAAAAAGGGAGATATTCAAATTATGGTTAAAAATTTATTAAAAATTTCTAAAATGCAAGTAAGTAATTATTATATATAAAATAATAAAATAATAATAATAATAATAAGAAAAAAATATATATATTTATTATTATTTTATTTGAAATGTAATAACCATTTTATATTATATATTATTTTTAATATATATATACATATAAATCATTTATTTTAATGTTTTATTTTTATTTTATTATTATTATTATTATCATTATTATTATATAGTATAATGATGAAATAAAGTTAAATTATGATCAACTTAAGGATTATGATCTTTTACAAATATTTCAAAATATTTTTATTGAAGCTAGTAATGTACCTTATAATACAGGTTTAAATATTATAAATTATACCATATATTCAAAGGTATTTTTATATTCTAAGTAAAATTTTTTTAGATAAAAAAATCAAATCATTATATATATAATAAGGTTAAATTATATATATATATATTTTATATTCTTTATTTTTTAATTACTGTTAATTATATATATAAATATATATATTTATTTAATTATTATAACTATGTTATTATTCTAATTTTATATCTTTTAGCTGAAGGAATTAATAGATTTTCCTAGTATACAACTTATTTCTATATGTAATATTATTGGGAAATATAATAAAAAATTATTAATTAATGGCATATTATCTCCTTTGTTAGCAGAAGAAAATTTTGGTAGGCATCCAATAATTATAATATTGTTTATTATTATTTTTTATATTATTATTAATTTATTTATTAAAAAAAATATATTTTTATATATAACATACATACAACATACGACATACAACATATAACATACAACATATAACATACAACATAAAACATACAACATACAACATATAACATACAACATATAACATACAACATACAACATACAACATACAACATACAACATACAACATACAACATACAACATACAACATACAACCATACAACAAACAATATTATAAATATTCTTTTGTATAACATTTATATCAATTATATATTTTACGTCATTTCATTCACATAATTACAAAAAATACAAAATATTACAAAATAATAAAATATTGTTAATATAATTGACTTATATACAAAATTGGCTTACAATAATATATTTGAATTTAACTGTTTTTAATTAAATTTCTATTTATTAATTTTTTTTACTCCCTAAAACAAAAACATACCCTAAATTTTTTTAAAAATGATAAGAAAAATTCCAAGCACATTTAATTACTAAGATATTTAAGGAAATAAAATTTACTGTGGAAGAATTTATAATATTATTAAAGTAAATTAATTAATTTATTGTTAAAATGATAATGGATACATTTTTTTCATTTATATTATTATATATATATATATATATTTTTTGTTTTAATTTATTATTATTATTATTATAAAAACGGAATAATAATAACAATAATAACAATATTAAAGAAAACAAATTTACTATTTTTATAGAATTAAAACAAAATACAGAAAAATATAGTATTATATATTTATATTTATATAAAATTATTAATTATTAATTATTATATATAATTATAGAAATTTTTCTACAGTAAAATATCGAAATGCTGCATATAAAAATGTTGGGTTAAATGAACATCATTTAACCATATTACAAGATATTATTAAACAAAAAATTTCTTTAAATAATGATATTTTAAAAGGTAAAAAAATTAATTAAATTATATTTCATATTGTATTATATTTAAATAATGTGTATTTCAAATAATTAATACCTTTTTTTTTTTTTTTTTATTATAGAAATTATTAGTGTATATAATTTATTTAGTATATCTGATATAAAAACATCAAAATCTCATGGAATGTTTCTTTTTTTATTATGTAAAGATTTAACCAAAGTGAAGGTAATAATATAATTTCCATATATATATATTAAATATTATTATAGGAATAAATATATAAATAAATAAAAAAACAATAATTTATACAATTATATCTTATAATCTAATAATATATTATTGTTATTATTTCGTAATATATAGATTTCAAATGAAATTTATCAAGAATTATTAAGGCTTTCTGAATTAAATGAAACCTTTTTAAAGAAAAAAATTAAGGATACATTAAAAAAATTTCATATTTAAAACATTTTATTTATATTTATATATTTATATATTATTATACACCCAATTATTGATATAATTATAATTTGTTATTTATAATTTTGTTAAAGAACTTTTTTTTTTATTTTGTTTTAATATATTTTTATACATATTCTTTTATTCAGTTCATAAAATTAAAATTTTACTTTTATTCAATTCATAACATTAAAATTTTATTTTGTATCATTATATATATACATACCTTTTTTTTTTTTTTATTGCTAAATTTCATTTTATTTTTACTATCGAAAAAATATATATATATTAAAAATTAAAGACTATATATTTATTTTTATACACATTATAACTTATATACCTATATTTATAAATATTAAATATTAATATTAATTTATTTACATTATATATACATAAATAATGATTTATAATTTATCATTTTTATATGTAAAAGTGTTGTAATACTATTTTAATCATATACTATAATAATCGCAAAATATAATCATAATAAAAAATAATAATAACAATAATTGTAATAATAAATAAAAAAAAAATTATACTATATATATTTTTTATATATTATATTATAAATAACTAGTAAAGTAAAGTTTGAATTTCATTCATTATCTTTTTTTTTTTTTTAAAAAAAGTTTTTTTGTAGTTATTTTTTATTTATTTATGTTTCGAACAAAAAGCGACAATAACAACGACAACAATAATAATAATAATAATAATAATAATAATATTTTTTTTTGTATTATTTATTTTAACATTATTATATTATATATAAAATTCATTGTGATTATCAATCATTTATTTAAAAAAATAATAATTCTTATCTTTTTAGTATTTGTTTTAATATTTTTAATTTTTCTTTGCTTAAATATTTCAAAATTTTTCTTTTTTAAAAAGTCTTACCATTTTGGTATTTTCATTTTTCATGGCTAAAGTTTTGGCAGATTTATAATTTTTTTTATGAATACCAACTTCGCCACCAATGGCAAAATAATATTTAATTAAAATGGAATCATTCGTTTATATACTAATAATAAAGTTTTTATTTGGTATATTAATATTTGCTCCGGTATTAATTAAAAAATAGATCATGTTGAATTAATTAGTTTCATTATTTCTAATTTATTCAAATAATCCCTTATCTTTATATAATTATTATATATATATTTTCTACATTTACACTATTTTTAACTAAATATATTGGCATTTTATAATTATTTAAAATATATTATATATAAATTAAGGATTTGAATAACAACGATGAGTTTTATAATTAATTATATAGTTTATGAATGCACCCATTTCAATTATTATTTTAATTACAGGTAAATTTTTTATTTTTATGTCCTTGAATTGATGAAATATAAACAGCTTTTATTTTTAATATTTATAAACGTCTCCATTTCAAATAAATAATTTAATTATAGATAAAATTTCTTTTTTATGGGAAATAAATTTTGATGGAATACTTACCATAACAATATTTGATAATTTATATCGATTTTAAATTTTTCTAATTTATAAAAATTATTAACGTTCTTTGAATAAGATTTTTTTTAAAAATAAAAAATTAAAAAATATTTTATTGTTTAAAATTTATATATATATATTTATATATAGAATTAATATATAGATTTTTAGTAAATCTTTTTCTTTTTTTTTTTTTTTTTTAATTTTTTTTAATTTTTTATATATAATATATCATTTTATCTTTAATTAATATTTAATTATTATTATTATTATTATTATTATTATTATAATTATTATTATTATTATAATTATTATTTTATAATTATATATTAATTATGAAGTAATAGATAGATATGTTCTTTTTTTTTTTTTTTTTTTTTTTTTTATTTTCAAAATTAAAAACAACTAATAATGTTAAATTAAATAAATTAAATAAATGATTTTTATAATAGAATATTTACATAAAAATTTTTTTCTATAATTTTTATGTTTTGAGTAATGAGCGTAATCATTTTTTTCAACAATCGGTCCATTGAATTACCAGCATTTTGGAGCTGAATCCCATGGGAATCCTCCTGGGAAAATATCAGGTACTTCTTTTGCTTGTTGATATATCTTAATCATGATTGAATTAGCAACTTTTTGTAATTCTTTTCTACGACTTTCATATTCTTCTTTAGTCGCTTCTTTGTTGTTGTCAAGCCATTCAATAGTTTCATCAATTGCTTTAATTAACTTATCCTTATCACTGGTTTCAATATGACTAGGAATCTTTTTATATTGAATAATGCTACGAAGTGAATAAGCATAAGATTCAAGTTCATTCATAGCAGCAACTCTTTCAGCCACTTTTACATCTTCTTCCTTGAACTTTTCTTCGTCACAGATCATACGTTCAATTTCTTCTTTAGATAATCCACCTTTATCATTGGTAATAGTAATCCTATTAGATTTACCAGTAGTTTTATCAAGAGCAATGACATTTAAGATACAATTAGCATCAATATCAAAAGTAATTTCAATTTGAGGAACACCATGTGGAGCAGTTTGATTATTAACTTGTAGAACACCACGTGGAGCTGGTGGAATATCTGTTAATTCTAATTTACCTAAAAAGTTGTTATCTTTGGTTAAGGGATGTTCACCTTCAAAGACTTTAATAGAAACAGTTTGTTGATCATCAGGATAAATAGAGAAGGTATCAGACTTCTTAGTTGGAATATTTGTATTACGTTTAATTAAAGTAGTCATAACACCACCGGCAGTTTCAATACCAAGAGAAAAATGATTAACATCTAATAAAAGTAAATCTTGAGTTTTTTTAGAAGTTTCACCAATAAGAATAGCTGCTTGAACAGCAGCACCATAAGCAACTGCTTCATCTGAAATAAAAGACTTGGATGGTTCTTTACCATTGAAAAATTGAGTGATTAAATTTTGAATTTTTGGAATACGAGTAGAACCACCAACTCCAAGAATTTCATGAATAGAAGATTTATCTAAATTAGCATCATTAAGAACTTTTTCAACTAGTTCAATAACTTTTCTAAATAAATCAGAATTAATTCCTTCGAAACGAGCACGTGTAATAGAAGTATAGAAATCAATACCTTCGAATAATGAATCAATTTCAATAAAAGCTTGAGTAGAAGATGAAAGAGTACGTTTAGCACGTTCACAAGCAGTTCTTAAACGACGTAAAGATTTTGGATTAGTAGAAATATCTTTCTTATATTTTCTCTTAAATTCTAGGGATAAGTGTTTAACAAGACGATTATCGAAATCTTCACCACCCAAGTGATTATCACCAGCAGTAGCCAAAACTTCTATAATACCATCATCAATGGTAAGAAGAGAAACACTGAATGTACCACCACCAAGATCGAAAATTAAAACATTCTTTATACCTTCAGATCTATTATCAATACCATAGGCAACAGCAGCAACAGTTGATTCATCAATAATACGAAGAACATTTAAACCAGCAATATGACAAGCATCATTAGTAGCTTGACGTTGAGAATCATTGAAACTAGCAGGAACAGTAATAACAGCATTAGAAACCTTTTCACCTAAATAAGCTTCGGCATTATCCTTCAATTTGGAAAGAATCATAGAAGAAATTTCTACAGCAGTGAAATATTTAGTTTCACCTTTAAAATCTACTTGAATATATGGTTTACCAGATTTTTCAACAACCTTAAAAGGCCAATATTTCATATCAGATTGAACTTTACTATCATTGAAACTATGACCAATAAGACGTTTAGCATCGAAAACAGTATTTGTTGGATTTATAATAGCTTGATTCTTAGCAGCATCACCAATTAAACGTTCTGAATCGGTGAAAGCAACATAAGAAGGAGTAGTACGATTCCCTTGATTATTTGGAATAATTTCTATACAATCATTTCGCCATACACCTACACGAGAGTAAGTAGTACCTAAATCAATACCAATACCAATAGGTGAGGGCATTTTCTTATATTTTTATATTATTGTAAAAATTGATTTTGTTTTGATTACTTGTTTGTTCGAATATTAAATAATATTTTTTTTTTTGGTATATAAAATAAATAAATATTCGCTTTTTTTATATAAATTATTTATTTATAAAAAAAAGAAATACTATTAACAGTTTTTAAATCTTTAATAATAATAAAAAAAATAGTTAAAATTTTATTGGTTGGTCGATAATTTCTCGACTTTTTTTTATAAAAAAACAAAAAAAATTAAAATCACTTTTGGATATATCAACTAAACTATATCTAAATTAATATTTTTTATATAATTACTTAATTATATAAGGATAAATCTTAACGGAAAAATAATTATTAAATATAGAAATTGCTATTACTAGTATTTAAGTCTGTAAACTATATATATTATTATTATTAACATAAATGAAGAAATATTTTTTTTTTTAAAAAAGAAAGGTTAAATTATAGTAAAATATATAATGCTTATTTTTATTATATAATGAAATTAAGTTTAATAAGACCATGGAGAAAATGTTTTATATATAAACTTGAGGCTATAGAAATAAAAAACACAATATTTTTTTGAATATAAACATTTTTTTTTTTTTTTTTATTTTTTGTATATAATTTTATTTTATTATTATGATTATTTTATATTATTTTATGTTAAATTAATATTTAATTATTATTATTTAATACTAAATATTATTATTATTATTATTTTATAATTATATATTAATTATGAAGTAATAGATAGATATGTTCTTTTTTTTTATTTTCAAAATAAAAAACAACTAATAATGTTAAATTAAATAAATTAAAATAAATTAAATAAATGATTTATATAATATTATTTTTATATTTTGAGTAATGAGAGTAATCAATTTTTTTAACAGTTGGTCCATTGTATTACCAGCATTTTGATGCTGAACCTCATGGGAATTCTTCTGCTTGTTGATATATCTTAGTCGTGATTAAATTAACAACTTTTTGTAATTCTTTTCTACTACTTTCATATTCTTCTTTAGTCGCTTCTTTGTTGCAGTCAAGCCATTCAATAGTTTCATCAATTGCCTTAATTAACTTATCCTTAACACTATTCAATACCAAGAGGAAAAGGATTAACATCTAATAAAAGTAAATCTTTTACCAGTAAGAATAGCTTCAGCATTATCTTTCATTTTGGAAAGAATCATAGAAGAAATTTCATCAGGAGTGAAATCTTTAGTTTCACTCTTAAATTCTACTTGAACACATGGTTTACCAGATTTTTCAATAAGAAGGAGTAGTACGATTACCTTGATCATTTAGAATAATTTTTACACAATCATTTTGCCATACACCTACACGAGAGTAAGTAGTAATTAAATTAAAACCAAAACCAATAGACCATTTTATTATATTTTTTATATTATTGTAAAAGTTGATTTTGTTTTGATAATTTGTTTGTTCGAATAATGAATAATGTTTTTTTTTTTTTTTTTTTTTTTTTTTTTTTTTTTTTTTTTTTTTATTTTAAATCTTTAATAATAAAAAGAAATAATTAATAATGGTATATATTTAAGTCTGTAACAAAAATATATACTATTATTAGCATGAAAAAATATTTTTTTTTTAAAAAAAGTTAAATTATAGTAAAACATATAATTTCTCATTGTTTTTATATAAAGTTGAGTTTAATAAGACCATGGAGAAAATGTTTTATATATAAACTTGAAGTTATTAAAATAAAAAACACAAAATAATAATAATAATAATAATAATAATAATAATAATAATAATAATAATAATAATGATAATAATAATAAAAATAATAATAATAATAATAATAATAATAATAATAATAATAATAATAATAATAATAATAATAATAATAATAATAATAATAATAATAATAATAATAATAACAATAATAATAATAATAATAATAATAATAACAATAATAATAATAATAATAATAATAATAATAATAATAATAATAATAATATATTTTTTATTTGAAAAAAATTTATTTTAACAATTATTATTAACAGTTTTGAGATTTTTTTTTATATTTTTAAATTATCAATGAGAAATTAAATGTAACACAAATACAGTTTTAATTAGAATTTTTTTTATTTTTATTTTATTTTATTTTATTTTTTTTAAAATTATTAATATTATAAAACATTATATTTATATAATTTACATTTTTATTAATGATAAATAAATAAAAACTTAAAACTTCATTATTATGAATAATTAATTATTATCATTAATTATTTAATTATTTATTACATACTTTAAAAAAAAAAAAAAAAAAAAAACTAATTTCATTATTATTAAATCTGAAATATCTGGATTAATATATTAAATTATAAGTATTGAATCTCAATTTAAAAAAAAATAATAAAACATTATTATTATTATTTTTTTTTTTTTGGTTTGTAAAGAAATGATAAAAACAAACAAACAAATAAGTAAAATAATTAAAATAATAGAATACTATATAAAAGAAAGGAAAAATTAAAACCAAATAGAAAAAAAAAAAAAAAAAACTAACAATCAACCAAAATAATTAATATAATATATAAAAATAAAAAAAATTAATTATTATTATTATTATTATTATTATTATTATTGTTAATAAACATTAAATATATATATATTAATGAGTGTATAAATAATAGAAAAAAAAAGGGGGATGTTATTAAACTATTTTTTTATATGTATATATTATTTAACTTTTATTTATTAAAACATTTTTTTTTTAAAAGAAAAATTGGAATATTTTTCTTTTTATATAAATTCGTGTAAAAAAAAAAAAAAAGTAATTAAAAATATTAAAAATTGAATTAGATTTTGTAAAAAGCACTACAACTTACATAAAAGATATTGAGAAAATAAAAAGATTATTTTATATTGTTTAATAAAAATATTTTTGTTATATTTTAAAATATATATATATATATTTTAAAATATTTATTATATTTATATAATTAAATTAAATAATAGAATTTATTACTAATAATATACTGATAATCTATTTTTTTTTTTTTTAATTTTTTTTTTATATTATATGTTTCTTTATTGAATATACATATTTTTATATTAAATATATATAAACGTTATTTCAAATAATTTTCTATTATTGATTGTTATTGTTTATTGTTGGTTAATATGTTATTTATTGTTTATTGTTTTATTATTATTATTATTTTTATGTTTTTTTTTTTTTTTTTTTCATGTTTTTTTTTTTTTTTTTTTTTTTTTTTTTTTTAAATTTTTTTTAATTTTTTTAAAGTTTAATATATAAAAAAGATTAACAATAAGACCAATATGTATATAATATATATATTGTTTTATTGTTAATTTTTTTTTTTTCAATTTTTTCTTAATGTTATGTTATTTATATTTTTTTTTTTTTTTTTTTTTTTTTTTTTTTTTTTTTTTTTATTACTACTTAGTTATTGATTATAATATATTAATTTTGTTTTCTTGTTGATTTTTTTTTATTTTTTTATTTTTTATTTTTTTATTATTATTTTTTTTTCTATTTCTTTTTCTTTCTTTTAATATTGTTTTTATTTTTTCTTTCTTTTAATATTGTTTTTATTTTATTTTTATTATTATTATTATTATTTATTATTATTTTTTTTTTTGATATTTTTCATTGTTGTTCATTTTCTTTTTCTTTTTATTGATTATTGATTATTGATTATTGATTATTATTATTATTATTATTAGTTTTTGAATATATGGTATATATATATATAAATGATATTGATTCGATTTATAATTAATTATATACATATATTTTTGGTATTATATATATATTATTATTTTATATTATACTATATATCTATATATTCTATATATTACTATTTTTTTTTTAATATATTAACAATTATATATAATTACATTTGTAATTTCATTAACTTTTTTTTTTTTTTTATCTTTCCTTTAATATCTACTTTCTTTTCCTTATTTTTTCTATTCTATTAATTTTTTTTCTATTTTTTTATTTTTTTTTATTTTTTATTTTTTTTTATATTATTTATTTTTTAATAATATATATAATTACAATTTATTATTATTATTTTTTTTTTTTTTTTTTTTTTTTTTTAAAAAAAAAAATAAATTAATATTAATAAATTTTTTCTTTTTACATTTTTTAAATTAACAATAAAATCAAGAAAAAAAAATTTGTGATTATTAATAGTAATAAATAAAAAAAAAAAAAATAATTAAAAAAAGAATTTTAATTATTTAATTTAATAATAATATTAAATAAATATAATTATATTTATATTGTTTTTTCTTTTTTTTTTCTTCTTATTTTTTTCTTATTATTATTTTTTTTGCTGTAATTTTTTTTTAAAAAAAAATAGTTAAAAATAGTAATAGTAGTTAATAGTAGTTAATTGTATTATTATACAGTAATTAATATATTAATATTATTAAAATTTTGAAATTATTATTAAAAAAAAAGATTAAAAAAAAAAAAGATTTAATTATATAAATAGTTATATACTTCTTGTTTTTTTAAATTATTTTTCTTATGATTTGGTGCTAATAAAAATGATAATTATTTATTATAACGCTTTTTTTTTTATTTTCCTTTATTAGTTACTTAATAATTACTTATTTTTATATTGAATTCGTTATTTAATGATTTCGCTGTTGATTTTGATTTTTTTATTTTTGTTTTTATTTTTTTTTTAGTTTTTATTTTATTTTATTTTTTTAATATAATTATTATTTTTATTTTTGGTTTTCTTAAAGAGACCAATCAATTCTGAAAACATTATCAAAGAATTTATCGATTTCTGAAGTTGATGAACTTTTATTATCTGTTGCTTTTTTACGATGTTGTTTTGATGACGAATTTGATGAGGAAGATGATAAATTAATTTCATATAATCCTGGACTACTTTTACTTGTTGTAAGGTTAGTTTTTCCATTACTATTACTTCCATAACGTCTAGATGAACTATCATTAGTAAGTGATGACATATGTGGTAAATCATACTTTGAAAGAGTAGTTGATGAATAAGATTTCCTTACAGATGATGAACTAGAATTCATTGAAGCAGAGGAAAGAGTTGGTGATGGTTGTGGAGAAGTAGAATCTTGATTACTACCAAGTTTATATCTTTGATAACTACGTACATTTGAAGAAGATTTATCTGTACTTTTACGTCTAACAAGATAATTTTTATTTGATGATATATTTTCTTTATTAGATGATTTATCTTTATTTTTTTCTTTATCCTTATCTTTTGATCCTGATTTATTTTTAGATTTTGTAAGTGAATTTAAGAATCTGCTAGCTCTTTTACTAGATGAACTCTTTGAATGACTATTGGATGAAGAATCAGATGAGGATAACATACAACCACTTAATACATCCATTTTCATTGTTGCTCCACATCCAGATGAAGAATTATTATTTGATTTTTTATAGTTTGGTTGATTACTACCAACATTATTATTCTTATTTGCAGCTAATTCTTTTTCTTTTGCTATTTTTTCAGTAATTGGTATATCACCAGTAACATCATAACCTGCTAATTCTTGTTGCTTTTTTAAATCTTCAAATCCATGATATTCAAATTTAAGAGATGAACGTCTTTTATTCTTCTTTTCCATTTCTTCCTTCTTTTTAATATATTTTTGGTGTCTTTCTGATGGAATAGAATAAACTTCATATTCTTTACCATTACTAACAACTGTTGGTGGTGGAGTAGGAGCTCTAGATGGACGTCTACGTACTGGTTCTTCAATAATATTACCATCTTTATCTTTAGCTTGAACTTTAGAATTTAAATTCGAAGAATTGAAAGTTAAATCATTACCAAGTAAATCATCATCACCTACAATATGAGGAATTAATGATACTATATCCATAACATCTGCAAATTGGAAGAGTAATTCATCCATAGATCTTCTTTGCATTGTTGGTGGCATACTTGGATCATTATTTGTAATTTTCTTTGGACGTAAATGTACTTTTGGTTGCTCTGGAAGTGGTTTTTTATTTTTGGATTCTTTACTTGATTCTTTATCTTTACTGCTTTTATTGAGTTTATATTTATCTTTAATTGAAACCTCCTTATCTGAAAGTCTATAAGTTGGCTTATTTTTCTTGAAGCTTGATGATTTACGTACAGGAATTGGATCTTGTTTAGCTGGAAGTGGTTTATTGGTATTAAGTGGAGCTTTAAATTGTGGAGAAGATGGAGCAGAAGATGTAGCAGAAGATGGAGCAGATGAAGAAGAATTTTGAGAGGGTATATTAAATGAACGAATAACAAAGGAATTATTACTTGAGGTATTACTAGAACTAACTGAATTAATTGACGATTCCGTTTTTTCATCTAAAGAAATAGATGAATCTAATTTTGGAGATTTTTTATAGAATTTATCTTCCTTTTCGGTAGTAATAACACCAGATTTTTGTAATTCTTTGAATACTTCATTTGATGATTTTTCATCTAATAATTTTACATTAGCCTTTAATGAATCTTTTCTAGGTTCTCTTTCAATCTTCTTACGACGATGTTCTTTACTCTTTGATTTTTGTTCCTTTTCATTAGATGCATTTTCATTTGTCTTTTTATTATTATTTTCTGATGACATAGCATCTTTACCACTAAAGTCAAGAGTAATTTGTTTAACATTTTCTTTAGTTTCGATTGGTTTTTGTTCTTTAACATTATCAACTATTCCATTCTTATAGGATTTCTTATTCATTTCCTTTATTGGAGCTTGAGTTACATTACTATTCATAATTGGTGATTTATTAATATTAGTATTTTTATCATTTATTGTATCTTTGCTATTAGTTTTTGTCATAGGTGTGGATGGAACAATATTTTGCTCAATCTTTTTATTATTATCTACAATTGGTTGATTTTCAACAATACTTGGTTTAATTGGCTTACCATTTGTTTTATGGCTAACTGAACTTTTTCTTACAGGTAATTTAATAACTGTATTATCACCTGCAATAATTACACCTCCACTATTATTATCAATATTTTCTTTATTCTCTTCTTCTACTACTGGTACTTGTACTGGTACTGGTACTTGTATTGGTACTTGTACTGATAATTGTTCTTGTTTAACAGAGTACTCTACAGAATCATATCTTTCTTCATCCATCATTTCTTGATTATCTTCATCTGATATATATTCTATTTCACTCTCATTTTCTTCACTTTCTTCCTCTAATAATTGCTGTTCTGTTATTTCACCATTTTCTATTTGTCGTCTTCTATTTTGTTGATAACGAATTTGATGATCAGTCCAATTATTATATATATCATTAAATAAATTTTGAACAAGAACAACTTTTCTCATATCTAAAATTGTATCTTGATAGTATGAATTTAATTTTGAAGTTGTTATATTTGCTAAATGGGTTGGGTTAATTAGCCTAAAATATATATTAAATAATATTAAATAAAAGTCAAATATATGAATAGATATAAATAATATATATATAAATAAGTATAAATAATTATTATATATAAGTATTAATTAAATTTATTAATATTTATAATTTTTGTTTAGATATTAATAAGTATCGTTAATATTAATATTTTATAAACATAAAAGGTATTCAATTATTAAACGAATAATTATTTTTTTTCATTTTTTTTAAAAAAATATTAACATAAAAAATAATATAAAAAAATATAAAAAAATAGAAGTAAAAAAAAATTTAATATAAATTAAAATATCTAAAATAATAAATCTTTGTTTTAATTGTTATTAATATAAATAATTATGTTTTAAGCTTTAAAAATATATATATTAATATAATTCAATTTAAATATAAACTGAAAAATATAAACTTACAAAGCTAATTCCCATAAAGATTGTTCAAAATCTGATATACTCATTTTTTATTTTATATATTATGAATTAAAATTGAAATAAAATTATAAATATTATTTTTGTTTTGATAATTCACTAATTATGTGTGTGTTTTAGATTGTTAAAATATTTTTATTTTATTCTATTTTCTCGAGTTTGTTTATATCTAGATATTTTCAAATATTATATAGTAATAATGATATAAATAAACATTAATATAAATATTATTTTAAAGAAGTAGATTTTAATTTTGAATATAATAATTTTATTATATTTTATTATAATTTTAATATTGTATTATTTATGTTGAAAGATAGATATAATATGTTTTAAGTTGTTTATTATATATATAAATAATATGTTATATAAATTACGAAATAAACAAAATAAAGAATTACCAGTATTTATTCTTTTTCTATTTCATTATGATTTTTTGTATTATTATTACTTTTTTTATTAAATAAATAGTATAAATAAAGAAAAAAGAGAACCAGAAAAAGTTATAATAACATTTATAATAATATTATTTGTATTTCTTTTTCTTTTTCTCTATTTCTTTCAAAAGATTAGAAAATAATTTTCTTATTCTTATATTAGTTTCTTTTATATATATAATTTTAAATTTGGAATTATATTGTTATCGATAATTTTGATTATAATTATTTTTAAATGAAATTATATATATTATTGTTTTTTTTTTCTTTTTTTAAAAATATACTATTTTAATAATACACACTGCATGTAAGGTATATTGTTATATAAATAATAATTTACTTTTTTTTTTTTTTGTTTGAAGTTTTCTAATATGAAATATTAAATTAAAAAAGAAAAATAATAAATTAAAAAAACATATAAATTAATGAAATAAAAAAAAAAAGAAATAAAAAAAAAAAGACGATTTATAATAATAAAGTAAATAAATCTTTTTTTTTTTATTCTAAATTGTATATTATTTTATTTTTATTATATTTTAAAGAAGAAAAAAGTTTTTAAATAATAATTTATTTCCTTTTCTTTTTTTTTTAGTTATATAACACAATGTTATTAATTTTATTATATATTATTATATATAATATTAATATAATAACAATATATTATTTACAATTTTATTATATATAATATATATTAATTAATATAAAAATTTAACATTTTGATTGATAATTTTATATTATAATGTATAAGTAAATAAATAAATATATTATAGTATATATAAGTTAATGGTAAATATAAAATAAATAAATTAATAAAAATTTATATATAAAATAAATAAATACTTAAATAAATAATAAAAAAGTAAATAAACAATATATAATATATGAATAAATAAGGAAGTCTTTAAATATAATTATAATAATAAATTTACTATTTTACTATTATTATTAACTTTAAAACAGATAAATAGTAGTAAATATAGTATATAATAAATATAAATAGTATAATTTTTATTTGTAAATCAATAGGTTGATTAATAAATAAATAAATAAATAAATAAATAATAAATAAATAAATAAATAAGTAAATAAATAAATAAATATATATATATATAAATCGAGGTAAATTTATATATAAGTAATAATTTAATTTAATAAATGAATAAATAAATAATATTTAAATAAATCCTATTGGTAGAAACTTAATTTATTATTTTTAATATTTATTTCTTTCCAAATTTTGATTTTTTTTTTTTGCTTATTTTATTATTTGTTTTTTTTTTTTTTTATTCTATTTATTTATTTTTACTTTTTTTTTTGTATGTATTTAATTATTTAGTTTTTTCTATTATTGATGATTTCTTTAATTATATAATTTATTATAATTAAATTATTATTTTATATTATATAAAAAATATTTTTATTGATATATTAAATATATCATTATAAAAATATTATTTATATAATAAAGTTAATTTATAGATAAACTTTATTACTATTAATAATATTAAATATTATTTAATTTTTTTAAACATTTTATTCAATTTTTTATTAACTCCTTTAAATATAATATATTATATAATATATTATATTAATTATTAGTATCACAACAAATTGTTATGATTTAAAAAAGGCAAATTTATATTAAATCAATTGTTTCATATATTAATATATTAAATTTTTATATAAATGAAGCTTTATTATATTGATTATTAAATAGGTTTTTTATGTAGTACAAAAATAAATGAAATGAATTAAATTAATATATTATTATATATAGTAATATATAATAATATAATATATTAATTTAATATAAATAATATAATATATTATTGATTCAAATATAAAATGTGTATTAAATATTAAGAATACTTAATTATAAGAATGAAAGTTTTAATGAAAGTTTTACTTCATGAATAAATATTTATATTACATTAATGTATTACGTAATATTAACTAATGTAATAAACTTTTACAAATAAAATGTTAAGAAAAATATATAAATACAAAATATTAAAATATAAAAAAAAATGCTTAATGGAAATATTTATATTAATTAATATTGTAAATATATGTAAATATATAAATATTAATTTATTTTATTTATATTAGAATATATTATTTATAAATTGGAAATTCTATAATTATATTCAAATAATTTTATAATAGTTTTTTTAATATTATTTTTTTATAACTATATAATATTACTATAATAAAAGAAAAGTGAGAAATTATATATATAAATAAATATAAATATATTTATGTATTAATTATTATTATTTTAAAAGCAATTAAGTTTTAAGATTTCATATATTGAAATGTTTTATTATAATAGACCATATATAATTAATAAGAGTAAAATAAAAGAATACATTAGGTCTAATAAAGATCTATGAATATGTAAAATTAATAATATATATTATTTTAATATTATAAATTTCCTATATAATTATGGCAAAGATGAATCATTTTTGCTATAATTAATTCAAGCTTCTATTCTATATTTGGTGATTTGTCAATCTTTAATTTATGTATTTTAACTGAAAAGTTTTAAAAATATAAAAAGTATTTTAATTTAATTTGTGTAACATAATCTTAAATGTGTTTAAACGATTATAATTCTTTTTTATAACTAAGGATTAAGGATAACCTGTATAAATATTCTATTAAATTGTATATATTTCTATATAGATGTATATGTTTTTATGTTTTTTTTAACATTTTATATATTTCCTATAATAAATTAATTGAAAAAAGGAACAATATTAAATGTTTAGTAAAAGAAAAAGAAATATATAATTTATAATTTTTTGTTTCATTTCCTTTTTTTTTTTTTTTCGTTCTATATTAATATTGACCAAAGAAAATTGAATATAACAGTAATTCATAAAAAGAATATTACAAAAAAAAATCCAATGTTGTGGAACATAAAATTATAATTATTAAATTATAATTATTAAGATATTTAGTTTTATGTACATTCTAAAGAAATCATCTAAAATAATAGTTTTTATTTTTATGTTTTAATTATGTATAAATCAAATATAATGCTTATCCTTATTTTGTTTTGTTTAATACAGTATTGATAAATATAATCTTATCTTTTAAAATGAACATTTTTATGAATTCAATTATAAATAAGATTAAATAAAATTTATAATTGAGTATTATTTAAAAGAAAATACACAATTTTGTATTTTTTTGTAATATTGCATAATATACATAATATATTATGACGTGTATTTTAAGTTTTAATATCAATTAATAATGAAATAATTATAATTAAAAAATATAATTAAAATAATAATAATAATAATAATAATAATAATAATAATAATAATTAAAAAATTATAATTAAAATAATAATAATAATAATAATAATAATAATAATAATAATAATAATAATAATAATAATAATAATAATAATAATAATAATAATAATAATAATAATAATAATAATAATAATAATAATTAAATAATTATTATAGTTAAACAATTTATAATAATAATAAATAATAAATAATTACATTAAATATATATTATATATAATTAACTTGATTGATATTTATCTTAAATAATAATATTCAACATAAATTATTAGTATTTTTTAAATAATAATATTCATTCATATATTATTAATATTTTTTAAATATTGAGATACTATTCTATATATTATATATTTTAAAATGGAAATATTTATTTGAGATACTATTCTATATCATATATTTTAAGATGGAAATATTTATTTGAGATACTATTCTATATCATATATTTTAAGATGGAAATATTTATTTGAGATACTATTCTATATCATATATTTTAAAATGAAATTGTTAATTTTTTAAAAAAAAATTTAGTTTACACAAACATCATAATTTATTATGTATATTGTGTAATATTAGTGCTTAAATAAAATTATTATTATAGAATATAATACAATACATACTATTATACATTACATTATATCATATAAAACTTTTCTATCAAATATATATTATTATTATTATTATGATTGGATAAATTACTCCATTAAAGCCAATGAACAATTAAATTTATTTTGTTTAAATTTTGTTTTTAAATTTCAATCTCCTTCCTATGTTAGTTGGTAATAAAAAATTTATTTATAGATTGAAAAGAATGATTTAAACTAGAAAAAAAAAAGAAAAAAGAAAAAGAATTTTATTAAGATAATGTACATAACGTAGTTTATATTAATAAAATTATTATTATATTGTATTTTTATTTTTATATATAAATATTTCACTATGCCTGGTATTTTCATGATAATATAAAATTTTATATCTTATATTATTTATCTGTTGAAATATTACCTAACTTCATGTGAATAAAGTGACGTTTTTTTTGTTTTTTTAGTCTAGAATTTTGTTTTTTTCTTTTTTTTTTTTTAAAAAAGATGAAATAAAAAACTAGCTGAAAAAAGGGAAAAATGCTCCTTGTTGTTATTTTAATATATTTTGATGTACTTTCATAGTGACATTAAAATAATGGCAACATAACATTTTTTAATTATTTATTTAATGAATAATATGCTAAATAATTTAAACTCAATTATTTAAACTTAATATTATTTATTAATGTATAAGAAAGAGAAAAAAAATAAATTTATATGTACGCATGGCCTTTTAAAAAATGATAGGAAGTGATACTTATATTTAATAAATAATGTAAGTACACTATAAACCGAAAGGGAATGCAATAATAAAATACAGTTAAAAATCTTGATCATATCCAAACAAGACTGTATTATGCAGATTATTTGTCTTTAGATGATCAAACATAATGAAATTTAATAATTTAAAATTGAATTTAAAAATTATTTTATATTTTAATAGATATATTTTTAAATAAAAATGAAAAAATAAATAAAACTTCTTTATATATATATATTTGTTTTTTAATGAAAAATGAATAATTTATTGTTCGGTTTTATTTATAATTAGTATTATTACATGTCGTTAAGTATTATATTACTGTATTATTTTTATAATACATTTATTTTATTATTTATAATTAGTATTATTACATGTCGTTAACCAAATAGAGTATTATATTACTGTATTATTTCTATATTACATTTATTTTATTTTTTTAATAAAAATTGAATAATGAGTAAAAATCAATTATATCACAGTCTAACTATTTGTTATAGTTTTTTTTTCTATATTATTAATATAATTAATATAATAGTAATAATACAATGAATAATAATAATTATCAACTATTGTATCTTTTATATTTAATTTTCTTTTTATTTTCTTTTTATGGTATTTTTCAAATTAAAGCTATTTATTATATCATGATTTTATAATATTATTATTTTTTTTCTTTTAATTATCAATAATATTATTTAATATTTTATTATTTTATTAGTCTTTTTATATATATATATATTATATTTTTCAATTAAGATTTTTTAAATTTCTTTTATTCTAAGTAGTTGATAACAAATTGATGAAGATTAGAGTATCTATTAAATTATCATTTACCATTATAAATTATATATAAATAATATTTATATTATTTAAATAGTACATAAAATTATAATTAAATAATATATAATTAATAAATAATAATACATAATTAAATTTTATATTTTTTAATTAAAATAATTATTATAAATTTATTTCATTTTTTATTATTATTATTATTTTATTATATTATATATAATAATCATAATTATAATAAATAAATAAATAAATAAATAAATAAATAAATAAATAAATAAATAAATAAATTTTTATTCAATAAAAATTTAAATCATAATTTTTAATAATAATAATAATAATAATAATAATAATAATAATAATAATAATAATAATAATAATAATAATAATAATAATAATAATAATAATAATAATAATAATAATAATAATAATAATAATAATAATAATAATAATAATAATAATAATAATAATAATAATAATAATAATAATAATAATAATAATAATAATAATAATAATAATAATAATAATAATAATAATAATAATAATAATAATAATAATAATAATTATAATAATAATAATAATAATAATAATAATAATAATAATAATAATAATAATAATAATAATAATAATAATAATAATAATTATAATAATAATAATAATAATAATAATAATAATAATAATAATAATAATAATAATAATAATAATAATAAATGATAAGAATGGAAGAAAAAAAAAAAAGTTTATCATGAATGTATAAATGTATAAAAAGTTTTTATAAATATATGTGCAATTTCAATAATAAAGTATAATTTTGATTTTAAAACCTTAAAAATTATCTCAAAATTTAAACTCTAATAATTTATCTATGATAAAAACAATAACATAACTTAAAAAAAAAAAAAAAAGCCAAACAGATTTATTCGAAAATATTAATTTTAAACTTTATGTGTTATGCATATATATTTTTTAATGTTTTAATATAAGAATCTTGATACTTAACTTAAATAATCAAATGCTTAATGTACAATATATTATAAACATAATTTTTATTATTGTTTAAATATTTATAAAAATAAAAAAGAAAGAAAGAGAATTATTATTCATAAAAATTTAATATTTTAGTATTTTTTTTTTAGTTTATTTTTTATTGTATTTTTCATATATAAATTTTTTTATTATTCCAAAATATATTTTCATTTATAAAAATAATATTTAACAATGGTTTATTGTAAATGTTGTGGTTGCATTACATGCTTTAGATGTTTTGAATCTGATAAAAAGAAAAGTGATGGTATTGTTTTTTTAACTATTGGAATTAATAATACTGGAAAAACAACATTTTTACATCGAATGATGAATGGTTATTATTATATAATTTTAAATTAAATATATATATCTATATAATGGTTATTATATATGTATTCAAATATGCATATTTCTTATTAAATTATTAATATTAATAATATTCATTATATTAATATTTATATATATATCTATATATATATATTTTGTTCAATAATAATTCTAACAGATAAGGTTGAAGAACCAACACCAACATGGGGATTTACAACCGAAACTGTAAAGTTTAAGAAACGTAATATTACACTTTACGATGTTGGAGGATCACCATCAATTAGAGGGATATGGGTTAATTATTATGCTGAAGTAATATATTTATTGTATTTTTTTTTTTTTAATTATTTTGAAAAAATTGATAATAAAAGCAATTTATATTAATTATTACTTATATATTAATATTTAATTAATAAATTTAAAATTAAAAAAAAAAAAAAAAAGACATATGGAATTATTTTCTTTATTGATGTATCAGATGAAGAATGTATAACTCAATCTAAAGAAATACTAGAAACTATATTAAAAGATGAAAAATTAAAGGACAAACCAATTTTAATGTATATAAATATAGTTTATATAATAAATATAATAAATTTATATTATAATATAATATATTAATACTAATTTTTTTTATTTATATTGATTTCATAGTTTTGCAAATAAAGTAGATAAAATCGAAAAATTTGAATATATGGAAACTTATAATAAATTAAATATTGAAAGTTTAATTTCACAGGGTATTACTAGTGTTAATAAGATATTACTTTATCCATGTAGTTCATTATTAATAAATAAAGAAAGAGATCCTAGAATTGATTCAGGTATAATGATATGATAATCTTATTATTAATAAAAATAAATATTTAAATTATTATTTTTTGTTTCTATATAACTAAGAATGAAAATGTTATTAATTTATTTTAAATATATATATGTAAATATATTTGAATAAAAGGCTTGGAATGGTTAATTACAAGAGTTAATGATGATAGAAGTTATATAGAAAATAAAGTAAAGAATGATACAAAGAAACAAAATAGAGAATTTATACTTGAACAAGAAGAAAAACAAAAGAGGGTTGAAGAATATAAGAAATTAAGAGCTCAACAAGAAGTTGATCAAAAGCAACAAGAACAATTAGTATCGAATGTAATTAATTAATTAGTTCTTTTTTTATTATTATTATTATTTTTAATATTTAAGTAATTTATATATTATGTAATACAAAAATTTAGAGCATATTATTCATTTATTAATATTTTTTTTTTATTTTAATCATATATATAATTTAATTTTATTTTTATTTTTTGTATAAATAAATAGACTACTAATAATGAAGAAATACCATTAATAAGTAAAGATAAATCAAAGAGTCGTTCAGTGCGTTCTGTTAAAGTTTATCCAGAAGAAATTCTTCCATCACCTGAATAATTTTTTATTTTGAAATATCTTACAAAAAATAATCTTATTATAATTTTATTAATATTATCATTTTTATTTACTACTACTGCAAATAATATTTTTAAAAAGCAAAAAAAAAAAAGATTAAACGAGATGTTTTTAAAATCATTATATTTAACATTTTTATATATATATATAGACTTTTTATTGTCATGTAGATTATTTCATTTTCTTATACTATGTTTTTTTTTTTTTTTTTTTCATTTATTTAACAATTTTTTATTGAATACATAATTAAACATTTGTTACGTTAGATAATTATGGTTGTAGATATAATAATCATAAATATATATTTATCTTGGTTGGAAGTTGAAAAAAAAATAACATAAAATAAAATAAAATAGATTTTAAATACTTATGGAATTTAATATATATAAATCCTTTATATAATGTTAGAGTATAATAAAAGATTTTATATGTATACAATAATATTAATGTTTAAAAAAAATAAATAATATTTATATATTATAAAAAATCTAAAAGTGGAAAAATCTATTATATTAAAAAAAAATAAAAAAAAATATTATTAATTGTGTAGAATAAATATTATTTTATTTGATTAATATTATATTTATTTATTTAAAATATAACCATAATAGTTAATTTTTAATATAATTTAAAGTTTTGAAATAATATTTTTTTTTAATTATTGAATCGGTCATATGATTCATTTGTAATATATATTAATGTTAAAAAAATAGAATTTTTTTTTTTAATTTATTTTTTCATTCATATTCATTTTATTGTTATATTTTTATTCAATATTAATTAAAATATATAAAAATTGTAATTATTGACACCAACACTGGGAATAGAAGAAAAGTATTATTTATAAATTTATTTAAGATATATATGTTTTTCTTATAGATTATTATAATTAAATCTCATCATTTAATAAATATTAAGTTGTTTTTGTGACGTAAATATATATAATTTAAAAGGAAATTTCTTCAAATATAAATTTCCTTATTTTATCTGGAATAATATTAAGTACATTGTTTAAAGTCAACTAAAAGATTTATTTAAAAAAGGTAATAAAATTATTAATATTTAGTGTAATTATTGATTTATTTTTAACTTTTTATAAATTATTTTATTTTTTTTTAAAATTTTAATATTTATATTTAGTTATAAAGATTCATTTATATTTTCAATGAAAATATTTATACTGTTAAATTAAAAAAGAAAATACAAGTATTAAGGGTGAATAATTTAAAGGTAAAATAAAAAAAAAAAAAAAAAAAAACAAAAAAAAAAAAAAACATACAAATAAAAGAAAATGAATAATAGTTTAGAAAGTGTATAATTTAGATAAGATATAAAATTTAAAATTTAAACTTAAAATTAGATAATTTAATGGAAAACTTATATTTTTTTTTTTTATAAATTTTTATATGGATATTAATTTTTTTTTATTTAATATATATGTATATAAATTATACAAATGTAGGAAGTTTAATAATTTTTTTTTTTAAATAAAAAATCATATTGATTTTAATATATATTTGTTAATTTTAAAATTATTTAAGGGGAAAAAGAAAAATATACATTTATATTTTTTCTTTTTCCATGATATAATTTTCTTTTTAAATGGATAATACAGAACAAAATTTGAATAATCTAATAATTTAAAAGATAATAATAATAACGATAATAACAACAACAACAACAATAATAATAATAATAATTAGTATTTTGATATTTTTAATTCAAAATTCAACAGAAATCCTTTTAAAAAAGGATTATAAAATAAATAATATAAATTTTTTAAGTAATGTACCACGTGATATTGTCATGGCTTCTTCAAACAATAATATTGTTAATTCTTCTCAATTACCTATGAATAGTATTCCAATGATAAATAATAATGTGGTTGGTGATATTTATAGTAGTTCAACAACTCTAGATTCTCAACATGATTTAAGTTCAACCCATAATAGTCAAAGTAATAATACCAGTGATATGTATAATTATAATTACAACGGAAGTAATATTCAAACACCGACAAATACTGCTAGTGTAAATAATTATTCAAAATCTCTATCGACGCCGACCCAATCAATACAATTAATGAGTAGTAATTCTATTATAAACCGGACAAATAATTCAAATATTGGATATAATTATCCATCTAATAATCTTAATAATAATCCAACAATACCACCAGGAATAACTTCTAATTCAAATAATAGTTTTAATAATAACAATAACATCAACAATAACAACAACAATGATAATTACAATGACAATAATAATAAAAATAACAATAATGTAAATGCTAATTATACTAATTCAGGTGTACATAAAACTAATATACCCCCTAATACCATAGTAATATCAGATGTTCCACCTATTAAAAAGAGTTCAGATATTGTTATAAGTAATTAGTTATAGTTTTATAATAATATTGTATAATGTTTATTATTTGATATTATAATATTTCAATTTTTTTATAAATTCTTTATCATTGTACATTTATTTATTATTAACAATTTATTATTTTTATATATCATATATCTATTATATACTGTTATTAGATAAAATAAATGAAAATGGAAAAAAAGCAGCGACTAATGTTATTGATTTAACAAGTGATGATGATGTTAAAATAATAAGTAGTAGTTATAATGGAATGGAAAATCCGTATAAAAGACAACATTTAGCTACTACTCATATGAATAATAATTATATGTATAATAATCAAAATCGAAATCATAATTTAAACCCAAATTTAAATCCAAATATTCCACCAAGTCGCAATAATAGCAATCACGTTGGTAAGTATAATTTATTTGTTTTTACTCTTTTTGTTTTTATTATGAAAATTATAAATATTCAAATATATTCATTGTAAAAATTCAAAATATATTATGTACTATTTTTAATTTTTAAATTATTATTATTATTATTATTATTATTATTATTATTATTATTATTATTATTATTATTATTATTATTATTATTATTATTATTATTATATTATTATTATTATTATTATTATTATTATATTTTCATATCTTTATTGGTTTATATATTTTTTCCATCTCAATAGTTATCGATTTAACGAATGAGAATTATGTAATACAGGAACCAGTACAATGTTTTGGAACAATTTCAACTTTAATTTATTGTGTTAAAAATCCAATGTTTTATTCTATTTCTAATGAATTATCTGTTATGCTATATCCGTATAAAAATAGTAAGACCGTTTTTTTTTGTTTGTTTGTTTAGATGAATAAAAAATCAAATATGAACTATTATTATTATTATTATTATTATTTTATTTTATTTTAAATTTTAAAATATATAATATATATATATATATATATAATATTTAAATCATATATATAATATTTTATATAGATCTTCATGTATTAATAGAGAAAAATACTCCTATAGCGGTTGGAATTTTAGAACCTGCTGTAAGTGAATGTTTATATCCTCTTTTTCAAAGATTAAAATATGATGCTAAGATACCAAGAACATTAAAAATGGTAATTATCTATTATTAATACAAAAATGATAATATTCTTATATAATTATTCAACTTAACAAAAATTAGTTGTTATATTTGATAATTTATTCTAATATATATATATTTTTAATAAATAAATAAATAAATAAATAAATAAATAAATAAATAAATAAATAAATAAATAAATAAATAAATAAATAAATAAATAAATAAATAAATAAATAAATAAATAAATAAATAAATAAATAAATAAATAAATAAATAAATAAATAAATAAATAAATAAATAAATAAATAAATAAATAAATAAATAAATAAATAAATAATTAATTAATTAATTAATTAATTAATTTATATATATATATATATATATAATTAAATAAAAATGATAATATTAAAAAAAGCCATCACCAAATACTTTAAGAGTAGCAATTACTTTGTTTGGAACAAAAAGTATAGCAAAGATTCTTGGACCTCTTTTATATAAAAATAAAGTAAATATTTCAATTCCATTAATTACATTACCCCAAGGAATGCTTTATTATAATCCAGTATCTGGTTTTGGTCATATCCCTCTTGATGCCAATTTTAAATCCACGTCAAATTCTAGTACTTCTTCTAATAATTATGCATATCAAAATATGAAAATGCAAATCGATTCAGTTTTTGATTCTTTAAAATCTATCGATGAATTACCTGAATTAAACCCTAACAGTTTAATTAGAACACCATTATACAAGTATCAAAAACAAGCTTTATATTTTATGGTTCAAAGAGAAAAAGAAGCTGATGATGATTATTTTAAAAATGATTCACTATGGAAATTAAAAGAAAGCAAGTTAAAAAATGGAATTCCTGAGTATGTTAATTTAATAACAAAAAATGTTTCTAAAAAAAAGCCAAAGAAAGTACAAGGAGGTATATATATTCAGTTAATGTCAAAATTAAAAAATTTTAATTTTTTTTTTATTTATATTAAAAATATTATTCCATATATTAATCATTTTAATAATAATAATAATAATAATAAAAAAGGCATTATTGCAGATGATATGGGTAAGTACAAGTAAAATAATGAACAGATGAATATATTATAATATATATAAGTGTCTAATTATTAATTTAAATTAATATATATATATATATATATATTTATTATTTTTCAAAAGGTTTGGGTAAAACATTTCAAATGCTATGTTTGATTACATACTATTATAATGAAATCACAATTCCAAAAGATGGTGATTTATCTCAATTACCTGATGTAGATTTTTCAGAAGACTATTTGAAAGAAGATGATTCAGATTTAGAAATTATATCAACTACAACAAGTAAAGGAGGTAATATACATAAAAGATATAAATATGAATAATTATTTTGAATTGAATGCATTTTATTATAATTTTTTTATATATTTTTAATAGTATATAAATTATATATCAATTATATTAATATATATACATTTATATAGAGGTAAAAATGAATAAAAACTATATAAATACAAAAGCAACATTAATTATATGTCCATTATCTGTTGTATCAAATTGGGATGAACAAATAAATACTCATGTAAGAACGGGTGCATTAAAAGTATATATTCATCATGGTTCTAATCGATTACAAGATCCATCAATTATGGTTAATTATGTAAGTAATTTTATACAATAAATCAGTTATTAATATTTATCTTAAATTGAATTTTTTTTGTATAAATAATATATATATATATATTTCTATTTAACATAATTTTATAATAAATTTAGGATATTGTAATATCAACATATAATGTATTGGCACTTGAATATAACAAGGTAATTAAGAAAAATTTTATGTAAAATAAATAATATGTTTTATGTATTATTTTTAATTTAAATTTTTTAACTGTATATATAAACCATAAAATGATTATGATAAAAAATAGGAAAAAAATAATGAAGCATATTGTGCACCTCTTCATAAAATTGAATGGTTTAGAATAATATTGGTAATTACATATACAATAATAATATTTATATCATAATAAGTTAATAATTAATTTATATTATAGGATGAAGCACATTATATCAAGGAAGCTCAAACTCTTCAATCTAGAGCAGCCTGTGAATTAGCTGGAAAGAGGAGGTGGTGTTTAAGGTAAATGATTAAGAAAATGATTAGTTAAATTTTATAATATTATAATACTGTAATATAAATAAATTATTAATTAAATTATATATCATTATAATACAAAAATATTATATTTAATTATTATTATTATTATTATTTTTTTTTTTTTTTTTTTTTTTTTTTTTTTTTTTTCTAATTTTATTTTATTTTATTTTATTTTACTGATATTAGTGGTACACCAATGCAAAATAAAATAGATGATCTATATGGATTAATTAGATTTTTAGATTTAGAACCATTTAATAAAAAAAGTGTATGGGTAAATTATATTACTAAACCTATGAGATATTATGATAAGATTGGTATATCAAGTTTGCAAACTTTAATGAAATCTATATCAATTCGAAGAACAAAAGAATCAACAATTCAAGGTAAAAAATTAATTCAGCTTCCACCAAAAAGTAATGAATATATTAAATTACAATTAAGTCCTGAAGCAAGAGAAGTTTATACAAGAGTATTAAAACAAGGTAAAATAATATTCCAAGGTTTAGTTAATCAAGGTATATGGGTAAGTCATTATGATAATTATAATATATTATGGTATAATATATTATAGTATAATATAAATTATTTGCATTTATTTGTATTTATTTATTTTATTATTTCTATAATATTTATATTAATCGTATATATGTTTTTATTATTATTATTATTATTATTTTTAAATTAAAAGGCAAAACATTATGTTCATATTTTAGAAATTATATTAAGATTAAGGCAAATAGCAACCCATTTATCTCTTTGTAATAATAAAGATTTATCATCATTGAAAGGTATAATATAATATGTACAGGTCTATTTAATTTTTAATATTAGATATTAATTCATTAATTAATAAATAAATAATTTTTATTTTAAAAGATTTAACAGGACCAATATCTTTAGATACTGATGAAGTAAAAGATGAAACTAAAGCATTAGAGATTTATAATATTTTAAAAGAATCAGCAGAAAACCAATGTCTTATATGTGGATATGATGTTGATAATTTGGATAGAAGAGGCTATATTACATCTTGTGGTCATTTGTAAATGTTTTTATATATTTTATTTATTTATTAATTAATTATTTCTTTATTATTATTATTATTATTATTATTATTATTATTATTATATAATAAATGTTTTCTATTGATATAAATATTTTTATGTTATAAAATATGTTTTAATATAAAAAATTTTCACATATATATATATATATTTAAATAGATATTGTACAGATTGTTTAAAAAGTAAAGATATATTTACTTGTATTGAATGTCAAAAAGATGTAAGGAAAAATCAAGCTATTATTATACCCAAAGTTGAATCTAAACCTACTAATGAATTTTTCATAAATGAAGTAGAAGTTGATGGTGTTAATGTTAAAGTAAATCGACTTATAAATGATTTATTAAGAGATCGACAAATGAATGATAAAAGTATTGTATTTTCTCAATGGACTAAAGTATTTGATTTATTAGATGTAAGTTAATAAGTTAATAATAAATAATAATGATAATAATAATAATAATAATAATAATAATAATAATAATAATAATAATAATAATAATAATAATAATAATAATAATAATAATAATAATAATAATAATAATAATAATAATAATAATAATAATAATATAATAATAATAATAATATAATAATAATAATAATAATAATAATAATATAATAATAATAATAATAATAATAATAATAATAATAATAATAATAATAATAATAATAATAATAATAATAATAATAATAATAATAATAATAATAATAATAATAATAATAATAATAATAATAATAATAATAATAATAATAATAATAATAATAATAATAATAATAATAATAATAATAATAATAATAATAATAATAATAATAATAATAATAATAATAATTTATAATATATATATATAACAGAGTCATCTTAAAAAAGCAAATATTAATTATGTTCGATTAGATGGTCAAATGTCAAGAATAAAACGTAATGAATCTATTCAAAAATTTAAGAATGATCCAAATATATCAGTTATGTTGATATCTTTGAAAGCTGGTGGTCTTGGTTTAACGTTAACCGTTGCATCTCGTGTTTATTTATTTGAACCACACTTTAATCCTGCTGCAGAAGTAAGATATATATATATATATATTTATAAAAAATAAGATATTTTTAATAATTCATCACATATATATATGTATATATCAAATCATATTTTTTTATATCAATTTACTAATTATAATATATATATTAAGAATCAAGCAATTGATAGAGTTCATAGATTAGGTCAAGATAAACCTGTATTTGTTTATCATTATATAATGGAGGTATAATATATACTATATAATTTTATTAAATGATATTGAGAATATTGAGATATCATATAATTAATTTTTTTTTATTATATATATATATATTTTAAATAACAGAACACTATAGAAGAAAATATTGTTAATTTACAAAACAAAAAAAGAACATTATTTAGTTTAACATTTAATAGAAATAAAAAGTTAACTAAAGAAGAAATTGAAAATAGACGTTTAGCAGATTTAAAATATTTATTTAAATGAAAAAAAAAAAAAAAAAAAAAAGAAAAATTTTTTTTTCATATGTTGTATTATTATTTTATTTTAAATTATATATATTATAATTTTTTTTTGAAACTATATATAGTATACATATATTAAATTTGCACATAAATTACCATAAAGAAATAAAAAAATAAATAAATAAATAAAACAATTAGAAATTAAAGAGTAAGAAAATAAAATAATAACTTATAGTAATTTTATAATAATAATTTATTTATATATATATAATTGTAAATAATATATTTTTTGATTTTTTCTTTACTAAAATAATTGAATAAGAAATTTCAATAAAAAATACAGTTTAACCATTTATTTATAATTTATAATTAATTAATTATTTATGAAGGATTAATAGTAACAATGTATAATTTTTTTATAAACAGTTTTATATTTTATTTATATTTCATATTTGAATTTTTTTTTTATTTTTATAGTTTTATAATGCAAAGTCCCAAAATTATAGTAAAAATAAATAATTTTAATTTAGTTTTTTATAGTAGAATAATAGAATGTTCTAATAATTTATTTATTTAAATAAATTGATAAAAATTTGTATAATTTACAAGAAAAATGAAAATGAATTGATAATTATTAATAATTTTATTTGATAATTTTTTTATTTTTTTAGTTAAATAAAAAAAAGAAAACATTTTTAAAATAGTATTATTATGTAAATAGTTTTGATAATAAAACTATTGATAATATAAAAAAAAATAAATCAATAAGAATAATGAGAATATGAATAATATAAAGAAATAGATAGGTTATAATTTGAAAATAAAATTTTATTATTATTATCTTTTTTCCATTAAAATGAACGTAAAATATTTTAAAATATTTAAATGAGAAGGGTGGTAATGTAAATAAATAAGTAATAATTTTGATATATTCTTTCAATAAAAATACCGATTTTATGGTAATATTTTAACAAAAAAAGAAAAAAAAAAAAAGAATTTTAATTTTACAGTGAAAGTTTTTGGTAAAATAATTTTTTTAAAACTTTAATAATTAATTAAATTAAAAATAATAAAAAATATATAATTAAAATATAATTTTATATTTTTTTTATATAGGAATAATTACAATATGATAAATAAATAAATAAATAAATAAATAAATAAATAAATAAATAAATAAATAAATAAATAAATAAATAAAATTAATAAATAGTTTATATATATATATATATAATTTAGATTTATTTAAATAATTATTTAATATTAATAAAATAATATTAAAATAATATGGATTGGGATGCTATACAAAAGAGAGAAAATAAAAAAGCTATTGAAGCTAAAAAATATGGTGAACTTTTAAAACAACAAAATGAAGAGATTAAGGAAAGGTATTTTATTTTTTTTCTTAAAAAACAAAACAAAAAAATAATATATATTAATTCTATCAAAAAATTTTTATTAACAATATTATATACGAAAAATAATAAGAAAAATTAAAGAAAGACAAAATGAATTAGAAGAGAGTAAAAAATACTTTTTAGATAAATCATCAAAAGAAAATAATACCAAATTGCTAAATAATACCCTTAATGTAAAAAAATATATATAATTAAATGCTATTTATTATAATAGTTGTTTTTAATATATTTTTATTTCTTTAATTCTTTTTTATTTTTTTAATATAAATTTTTTTTATAATTTTCAAAATAACAACAAATTATTATTATAAATTAATAGAATAAAAAAGAATTTGGCAGTAACAATTATTTAAATATATTTCAAAATGATTCATTTACAAATAAGACTAATTTAGATTTAAATCCAATATCATTTTCAAATAATTTTTATAATAACAAAAATACTACTACTAATAATAATAGAAATAATGAAATAAATAATATTACTAATAATAATAACAATGATATTAATAATATAAAAAGTAATTTTAATCAAAATATACTGAATTCTTGGTATAATGATAATAATTTAAAAAATATTTCAAAATTAACTGAATCAGAAAATATGAATAGTGAATTTAATGTATCACAGTCAAATATAAATTGGTTAAGAAGTAATAACAATATTAATAACAATAATAATAACAATAATAATAATAATAATAATAGAAAAAGAATAGAAGAAGATGTTATTATTGAAAAAATACCTATTTCTCATATTTTAATAAAAATGGATAAATTACAACAATTATATCATAATAATACAAAAACGGTAGAAACATTAAATAATCAATGTGTTAATAATTCAATAAATATAAGTGATATAAAAAATCATTTATTAGAAAGAATAGAACAAGGAGAATCCAAAATTATTCAATTAATTTATAATTATAATGAAAAACAAAAAAATGCTGAAATTCAATGGAGAAATGATTTTTCAGATCAATTAAATTCTATTCATAATATTATAAATTCTTTAGAAAAATATATTCGAAGTTTTAATATAAAAATTTCCGACCATGAAAGCACTATAGAATCATTAAAAATTCAATTTAATACTATGGAAAAACGTTTAGAAGGTCTAATAAAAGATTATGAAAGTCAAATACATAAATTAAAGGAAGATATGTCAATAAATTATACAAATATAGAGAAAAAAATTGATGAAATTAAAAGTGAACTTAATACGCTTATTAAAAATAATGAAAAATCATATCTTTCAAAATTTAACAGTTTAAATGAAACATTAAAAACAGAAAAAATAATTTCTAGAGATAATACTAATGAACTTAAAAAAAGTATAAGTATTTTGTCTGAAATTATTAAAAAAATAGAAGATAAGGAAGTGGAAAGTATTAATACTATAAAAGATTCTATTAATGAAACACAAAAAGTAATAGCAAATGCTATTAAAGAAAAGGAAACTAAACTTATACAATATGTAGATCAATCTCATGAAACATTAACTTCAAAAATTAACGAAAATTCAATTACAAAACAAAATCAAATTAAAGAAATTAATGAAAAAACAACATCACTTTCAAGTTTAATGAAAGAAAAAATTGAAATTATAAATAGACAACAAACTCGGCATATTGCAGACCAGTCTAAAAGTATGACAGATATCGAAACTAAATTTACAAATTCTCTTCAACATAATATTCGAGATATTCTTACAAAAATTTCAAGTTTTGAAGAATTACAAAAAAGAAAAGAACAAGAACAACATGTATTGAATACTCAGATGAAAGAAAATTTTAAAAATATAGAAAAACAATGTAATCATGATATTAATTCATTTAAAGTAACTTATGACAATAAATTAAATGAAACATTAGAAAAATATGAACAAGATATTAATAAAAGTTTAGCTTCCAAAGATAATATTATTGAAGATATAAATTATAAAATTGTTCAAATATTTAATAAATTAAATAGTCAAGACGAAAACTATCAAACTAAATCAAAAGATATTAATAAATTAATACAAGATATTGAAGCTAATAGTAAAAAGAATAACATAAATTTAATGAATGAAATGAACAATATGTTAGGTGAATTAAAGGATCAATTTACCAACATTAGTAATAAATTTGAAACTATGGATGATGAACAAAAGAAAGCAGTCACTGAATTAGAAAGTAAAATTAAATTTAAATATTTACAAATTGATCAAATTTTAGAAGCTTATAAGGAAGATTTTAAAGAATGTATTAATCGAAAAGAAATGGATGGAATAATGAACAAATTAAATAAAGTAACAGAAAATCAAATCAATGAGGTGAAAAAAAATCTAGATAATCAACAAAATAATTCAGAAAGAGATATTAAAACATTAAATGAACTAGTTAATAATTATATTCATAAATTAGAAGAAGATTTTGGAAAAGTGAAAAATAATTTTATTACTCAAGAAGATTATCAAGAAATTATAGATAAAGTAGATCGATCTTCAAATCAATATCATAACAGTGCTAAAGAAATTAATCAAATGATTGATAAAATGAATAAAACTTTAGAAATTATAGAAAATAATTTAGTAGAAAATGTTTCTCGAAATTATAATAACTTAAATACAAAAATTGATAAACATATGATTAATTATACTACTACATCTGATAATTATAACTTAATGATACAAAATTTGAAAGAAGATTTTGAAAAAATTAAGGAATCTCTTACTTCTAATAAAAATGATTTAGAAATTAATGAAAAAGCTGTTTCTGATCAATCTAAACTTATTGAGAATGTTAATGAATCTATAGAAAAATTAAAACAAACTAATGAATTAAAATTATCTAAACGTGAATATCAAGAAGCTATAAGTAAATTAGAAAATGAAAATCAAACACAAATGAAAATGTATGAACAATTAAAAGAAGATTATAGAAATAGAGAATCAGCATTTCAAATTAAACTTAAAAATTTAGAAGGATTATGGGAAGAAAATAATAATAATTATAATAAAATAATGAAACAATATAAAGCAGAAATGGAAAATAATCTTCATCAAATGAACAAACAAATAACGTATATTAATACTTATCTTGATGATAATAAAATTAAACAAAAAGCAATTGAAGAAGAATTAACTAAAAATGGAACAGATATTTCTTCAACTAAAGCATTTAAATTAGAATTAGAATTCTTACAAGACAAATTAATGAAATTACCATCAGAAGAAACAGTAAAGACTATTATTAATAAATCTTTACAATCGATAAAACAAAGTTATGAACAATTAGAAAATGAAATTGAAGATATTAAAAAGACCCTTAGAAATAATTCTCTTCGTAATATATATTATAGAAGTAATAATAATTATGGTAATGATAAAAATTATAATTTAAGTAATGATGCTAATAATGTTAATTATCAAGAAAATATTCAAACAAGATCAATTCCTATTGTGAATAATAATAATGAATTAAATAGTAAAGAAATAAAAGAAACATCTACACCACCTGTTGTTATAAGATCAATCCAAATAGAAACTGAAAAAAATGACCAATTCAATGAGAATATAGATAATCTATCTATCCAAAAATTCATTATTAATAAAATAAATGAAGACAATAAAAAAGAAGAAATTATAAAAAATAATAAATATTACCAAATTGAAGAGGAAAAAGAAAACAAAAAAGAGACAGAAGAAAATATTAATGAAAAAGAAATTAATAATAATTATACACCAAAAATAAATGAAAAGAATAATGAGAAAGTAAAAGAAATAAATAATATTTCTATTCCAAAAATAGATGAAAATAAAAATGAAGATGTTAACAATGATAATAATAAGAATAATGATAATAACGATAATAACGTTAATGATGGTAATAATGAAAACAATGAGAATAATGAGAATAATGAGAATAATGAGAATAATGAGAATAATGAGAATAATGAGAATAATGAGAATAATGATAATAATGAGAATAATGATAATAATGATAATGATAATAATGAGAATAATGATAATAATGATAATGAGAATAATGAGAATAATGATAATAATGATAATGAGAATAATGAGAATAATGATAATAATGATAATAATGATAATGATAATAAAAATGTTAATATTAATAATGTTAATAATGATAATATAAAAGCTAATGAAAATAAAAATGAAAATGATAAAAAAAATAATAAAAATCATAGTCGTAAAAGTAGTAATAGCAGTAAAAGTAGTGGTAGTAATTAGAAAATGATTGAATAAAAAAAAGAAAAAGAAAAAGAAAAATTTAATCTATCTATCTATATATTTTTAAAACATTTAAAATGTTTTTTTTTTTTTTTTTTTAATTTTTTTTTTTTAAAAAAAAGGTTGAATATATTATTATATATAAACATAAACTTATATCTTTTAATAAAATAAAAATTAAACTATCATTATCATATATAAAATATATATATATATATATATATTAATTATTACAAAATAAAACAATAAAAACTATTATAAAAAAAAGTAATTATAATAAATATTTATATCATTTTTATTTTTTTAAATTTTTTTTTAGAAAAAATATAAATTGGGATATATTATATATTATAAATACAAAATTTTTAAAATGATTTTTTTTTTTTTATTTTAATTTTTGTCTTTTCTGGAATAAAAAAAAAAGATTAATATATATAATAATATATATATAATTTATTAATAATAAAAAATATGTATTGCATAATTGTGTCTTTTTTTTTTTTTTTTTTTTTTTATTTTAATAAAAAGTTGATAATGACTTGCTAAATTAAGATTATATTCTATACCAGCTATTATTAGGGAAATAACATGTAATTTTATTTGCATTTAAGTCTTTACCATCTTTTTTTATATACATATATTTATAAAAAATATTCTTTAATATTAAAAAATATGATAATAAAATATATATATATTTATATATTATTATTGTTTTTATTATTTATTTTTACTTACCATAATCAACATAATCAAAGTTATTACTATCTTCAAAATCAAATATAGATGGTTTTTTAGGTTTAACAATAATTTTACTCCTTATAATATTCTTTTCTAGTAACATTTCTAATAAATCTTGTAATTCACATTTTGACATACTGATAGAGAATTTTTGAAATAGTCTTGACTATTAATAATCAATTTTATTAAATTTACATATAATAATATAATATATATGTTTACATAGAAATAAAAAAAAAAAATAAAAAAATAAAATAAAAAAAAAAAAAAAAAAGATTGAAAATAATATATAAAATAAATTAAAAAAAAGTTTTAATATTATATATTATTTTTAAAATTTTATATTATATTTTTACTATATATTCAGATATAATGTAATTTACCTCATATATACCAGGATTTTGTACGATAGCACTTAATACAGTTTCAAGACAATCTCTTAAAATTGAATCAGCTACTTCACCATCTAAATTATACCACATTTTAAATGGTGAATAGATAGGATTATGCTTTTTTATTTTAGAATTTGAAAGTTCATTTAAAGAAGCATAATTATTATTATTATTATTTACTTCTTCATCTTCTTCATCTTCTTTACCTCTTCCTATATAATGTTGAGGTAAAATCCAAGAAGAAATATATTTAAAAGCAATATATCTACGAATCCTAAAACCAGCTGCAATAATTAATGAAATATTGTTTTCTTTATCAATTAAACACTTGGTCATTATTTTTAATAAATTATGTAAATCAAATTCTGTGGTATAATCTAATAAATGACCAAGTTTTAATTTTATTTGTTTCAAAGATATACCTTTTTCTTTAGTTTCTTCAATACACTGATATACTTTAATTACCGTAGCAACATTAAACATTTTAAGATTTGATAATTTCTTTTTAATTAATTCATATATATTAATATGTTTATAACGCTCTTCTAACGAAATCATATCATTAGAGGAATGATGATAAGAAATACTTTCAGCTGAAGTTGAAGACATAATACTATTATTAAATTCTTGATTACTATTTAATGCTGCTTGAATTAATGTATCTTCATCCATAAGAATATCTTCATTGAATTTTTGTTTTGACATTGTTTGTTGCTGTTCTTTTATTTCTTGAGATTTTGAATCTAATTTTTGGTTTTCCTCTATTTTATCATTGCTTTCATTATTATTATTACTATTATTATTATTATTATTATTATTATTATTATTATTATTATTATTATTATTATTATTATTATTATCTTCATTAAGAGAATTATCATAATCTAATTTAAGATGTTTTCTTTGGTTTGTAGAATATGATGAAGATGAAGAAGGATAATGAATATCATTGGTATCATCCTTTTCAATATTTTTATTGTTTGTTTCATGGCTATTATTATTAGAAAGTGAATCATTATCATCATATTCTTCAGAGAATTTTCTTTTATGGGTATTTAATTCATTAGCACGATCTGATTTACGAATCCAAACATCGATATCATGATAATTTTTTGAATTTTCTTTAAATACAGGTTTTAATTCAACAAATCCAGCAGATAAAAGATCAATTAAACTTGCCATACCACCACCATCAATTAATGGTGGGAAAACAACATAACCTTTAGATGCTTTATTAGTATTATTAGTTATGATCATATTAGGAGTAGATATAGAAGAAGAAGAATTAGAATTAGAAGAACCAGTAGGAGAATTAGATTCTGCTTCATTTAAAGCTACTCTTAAATCATGTTCATAAAGTGAAGCTTGATAAATTAAATTTTCAGGTAAACGTTTTGATAAAGAGGAAAGGAATTTATCTGAAAGATGGAATCCACGACCTGGTACACGACGATCAGTAAAACCTTTAACTTTAACAAGCATACTTTCATTTTTTGCTTTTTGAATAGCTAAAACAATTTCTTCTTGTGAAAATGAATTAAGTATAGAAAAAGCTTGAGTAGATCTATACTGTTCCTTAGGAGTCATTAAAATCATTTTTATAAGAGCTTTAATTTTTTCAGATTCTTCATCATCTGACATCATTAAAGTTTCTTCATTTATACAATTATCTACAATTTCTTGTTTAAAAGCATTTACTGTTAATGGTCTACAATATAATGCATATAATTTAGCTCTAAGACTTGAAAGTTCTTCTAAAATATCTTCTAAACAAGATTCATTATCATAAGAAGAAACTGTAGATTTTATGTTAAATAAAGCATAAACTTGTTCAATACTATCTGGTAATGGTATATATTTATTAGCAATTTTTGTAGGTTCTTGAATATTTACATGTTTCATGAAATATTCTACTAATGGTTTTAAATTAATATCACTTAAATCTTTATTTAATTGAAGATCCAAATAATCATCATCTTCATCTTCATTTTTATTTTCTGTAACAACTTTGCTACTATTATTATCATTATTATTATTATTTTCATTTTCATTTTCTTGAATAGAAGATGAAAGTGTAGTATCATCAATTTCCATTGCTTGTGAAGTTGTTTGGGATGGAACAGCTGTTGAAGATCCATCTGAAGTTATTGTAATAGCTGAATTAGCTGTATCAATGGTATGATCCAGATTAGTACTTTCTTCATTATTATAGAAGGTACTTTTAATTTCTGAAGAAGATGAATCAGCATTATTTTTGCTACTACTACTATTATTATTATTATTATTATTATTGTTGTTGTTGTTGTTGTTGTTATTGCTGTTATTATTATTATTATTATTATTATTGTTATTATTATTATTATTGGTATAAATATTTAAATTTAAAAGATTTTCTCTTTGTTTATTCTTTTTCAATTGAATACTATAAATATTTTTCCATTGAATATAAAGTTGACGAATTTTTTCTTGAATATAAATATTTTTTAATAAAACATTAATTCTTCTTCTACAAAGTTCTCTTGCACGATTAGGAAATAATAGCGAAATAGGATTCCATAAAAGTTTTGCTTTATCTGCTCTATGTTTAGATATAACATAAGCACGAATTAATATTTCATCTTCAGCAGCTGTCCAATTAGGACGTTTTCTTTTATTATCCGCTTCATATTGACTTTTATATTTTTCAATATCACCAATTACTGGTAATGAACTTAAATCATTTTCAGTATAGGACTGGGTATATTTATTTGAATAGATATTTTTACGTTTTAGGCCTGTTTTAAAATTATTATTATTCATGTTATTATTACTTTTATTATTACTGTTATTACTATCATTAATATTATTATTAGCAGTAGAAATGTTATTATGATCCAATATATTATCTCTAAAGGAAGGTCTACCACGTACTAAATCTGAAGAATCTTTAGCGCCATTACTACTACCACTACCAACACCATCACCACTATAATTATTTTTAATACTATTATTACCAATTTTTTGAGATTTTTTTATTCTTGTACGATTTTTACGACTACCTCTATGTATAACACCATTTCTATAATTAATAAGTGTAAGCTTTTTCTTTCTAAATTTTAATTCATAACGTGTAAAATATGACTTTACTCTTATTTCAGAAATACCAATTTTTGCTGCAATTTCTTTACAGAGTGCACTATTATTTAAAGGTGTAATACCCTTTTGTTTATTAATATAAGTATCAAGTATAAGTTTTTGAGAAGCAGTACAAGAAATAGAGATTTGCCAATTTCTTATATTTGTGAGATAAGCTAAAGGATGAGATGGATCAAAAATAGTTTTACTATAATGAACACGTTTACGATCAGGTGAACTTGATTTATCATTTTTCTTTTCATTATTTTCACTTTCATTTTCATTTCCATTTTCATTATTATTATTTTCATTTTTATTTTTATTATCATCATCATTATTATTATTATTTTCAATTTTATTTTTTTCTTTATCTTGTTCTTGTTTTTTATCATTTTCATTCACATTAGTTTCATCTTTATTTTCATTTTCTTTTTCTTTTTCTTGATTTTCATTATTATTATCACTTTTTTTCTTTGAATCCTTAATAACACTCTTATTATTAAATATATCAGGATCAGGTTGTTGACAAATACATTGTAATTGAATCCAATAATTATTTAATTCTTCAAAATTATAAATATTAAACCTTTTAATAAACGTTAATTCCCTTACAGCGTAATCATATAATGGTACAGAAATATTAAAATGGTACCTATGACATAAGGTATCTTGGGGAATATAATGTTTATTTGAAACTTCAACTTCTTCACCTTTTTCATTAATAGGTTTTATTAATTTAAGAGCAATTAAAATTTCTAAAGTGGTTTTTAAAATTCTTCGAAAACGCATTTTACCACCAAAGAAAATATACCTAATATTTTTGGGAAGTTCAAGTATAGTTCTTTTTTTACTATCAGGTAAACGTAAAAAATTATCTAATTCTGTTGATACAGATAATTGACCAATAATTTTTAAATATAAATCAAGTGTCATTTCTTTAATAATAAGTGTAGTTTCAAATGGATAATATTTTTGAGTTTTATCCAATTCATTCACGTTTTTAGATTTTAATATACAACGTAATATATGTAAATGTAATAATTTTACACGAATCATTTTGGCCGTAATCCAACCATAATTCTGAGCAATACAATTCCATAAAATAGTTGAATTACTTTGACTTTCTTTTGATTTATTATTATTTGTTGTAGTAGCACTATCATTATTATCATTACTAGGATTAATAGTAGTTGTTGTTTCTGAAGTATTATTATTATCATTATTCATCGCATTATTATCATTAGCTTTTTCATTCTTTTTATCCTCTCCTTTATTATTAATATTATCATCTTCATTAGTAATACTTTTAGTACTACTAGAATCAATTTTTTGATTACTTTGAATTCTTTTTTTTAAATCTTCTAAATTTTCCATTTCAATTGAATCAGCATATTTAACTTTATGTTGTTTAAGTTTACCAGTATTTAATACATTCTTATCACGCATAGAATCAATAAATTTTTTAACTTCATCACTATCTGTTGGAACATTTTGATTTAAAATAAGAGTTTTATTAATATAATCACCATAAAGAGTTGGTAATTTAACAATAAGTATTTTTAAAGCTTCTTCTTTTTCTAATACTCTAATCATACGAATAATGGTTTTCTTATCAATTTTATGATTATTATCACTGAAATTTTGTTCATATTCATCCAAATCATTTAATAAAATAGAATTAATTTCGATAATATTTTCTTTTTCAAGCCTTTCAATTAAATATTGTCTTCTACGTAGTTCTGTCAAAGAAATAATCTTATCTAATGATTGATAGAATAATATGTACAGTAAAATATAAAGATATATAAATAAATATATAAAATAATATAATATAATATAATATAATATAATATAATATAATATAATATAATATAATATAATATAATATAATATAATATAATATAATATAATATAATATAATATAAGAGATAATATAATATAATATAAAGAAATAATAAAAAATATTATGTTATAAAATTAAATATATAATACATATTATAATTTTTATTTATCATTTTTATTAATTTTAAATATAATAGTTATTTATAAAAATTTGAAACAATTTTATCAACTATATTATATTTTTTTATCATTTTTATATCTATAATATTTTTCTATTTTCTTTTTTCATTCAAACTTACTCTTTGAATTTTTCTTTCCTTGTTTATATCTATCCAGGAAATCCTTATTTTGAACAATATAATCATCCAATACCTGCTCTGTTTTAATTTTTGAAGTGACATCCTTATTCACTTCATTTAATGTTAACTGTTGTGATGATGATGAAGATTCTCCAATATCTGTAAGTGTTGTTTGACTATCTAGTATTGATCCACTTGCATCATTATCTGTTATCATTTCATTTGATTGTGAATCTAATTCATTTTCTGATTCTATCTTATTCTAAAAAATGTTAAAAATTATATATATATATAATCATATATTAAAGATTATATAATTATATTATATTATATAATTAGTTATTTAGATATATATATTAAAAATAATAATAATAATAATAATAATTTTTATTTTTATTTATTTACTCTTCTTTTAGCTTTTTTACGAGAAATAAAGTTATTAGTGGTAACCATCTTTTGTATTTCACTATCATTTATAACATCATTTCTAGATTTACGTAAAAAATTTTCAAAAGCACCTGCAGCAAAGTAACGATAATGTCTTTCTTTACCTACAAATTCTGCTATACGATTAATACCTATAGTATCTTTTGGTGTCTTACTTGGTCTTACTAATTTTTCTAATGCTCTAACTAAAACTCGATTACCAATAAAACTTAAAGAATTTCTAATACTATTTGCTGTAATACCCTTTTCACCACTAAAAGCAATAATACGATAAACTTGATATTCTAAAGGAAGATCCATCAAAATTCCACCTTCACCAACAATATCAATTTTTTTATTATTTTGTAAATCCATATCCTTTACATTATCAATATGTGATTGAGGTCTTGAAATAGTATACATTTTTAATAATTTATAACAGCGTTCTGGTGCTCTATTTTTCTTTTTAACCATTATTTTTTCTATATATTTCTTTTCACTTAATAATGAGAGAGTGCGATTAAACCATTTTCTTTGATTAAGTGTACAATTATAAAAACCCTTTATTATTAATTTATAAATATATATTTATAATGAAAAAAATAATAATAATATAATATTATACATATTAAAATAATTAAATAATTGACATGTATATAAATAAAATTTTAAAATATATAATATAATAAAATATATTAAAAATTACATATATAGTCATAAATTAGATTTATTAATAATAATTACAATTTAATAATTATTTATTATTATTTCTTATATATCAGATATTAAATATTTTATTTATTATGATTTATAAAATAAATATTAATTAATTACCAATGCCGCTTGTAAATTAGTTGCTGATAAAATATTATTTAAAGCACTATTTAAAATCTCAGTAACTTTAATTTTAACTAATGCACTATTAATAGAAATCATATCATCTTCTTCATTTGATTCCTTATTAGAATCACTTTTATTATTACTTTCATCCAACAAATGATACTTATTAAACATTTTTTCATTTCTATTCATATACTCTAAATAAGAAGGATTTTTTAAGGCATACCGTATTAATATACATAAATTTGTAAATATACCTTTTGAAACTACTGGATATTTGACACTAATATTTAATAGTTTGATAATAAAAAAAAAAAAAAATAAAAATAATTGATAAATTATATAATAATAAATATAAATATTTAAAATAATATTTTTAAATGTATAATAAAAAAAATTAATAATATTCTTTTTTATTACTATTTATATAAGTAATATATAAATATACAAAATCATATATCCATAATAAATTAAATTATATATAAATTAAATTATATATATATTCTTGTTAAAATTACATTAATTTAAAATCCATTAATATTTTTAAACAATGAAATAATGATCTTGGATCCATATCAAGTTTCTTTGCAATATCGTTTTGAGTTATACCTTTAGAACGATTTTTTGCAATCGCTTCTAAAACAAGATATTGTGAATTTGAAATTCTTGAACATAAAATCTTTAAAAAAAAATATTGAAATTTTTCAAAAATATATAAAAATAATAATAAATTAATAATATTAATAATAAATTTACTAAAATAATAATAATAAAAAAAGTATATTTTAAAATACATAAAATGTCTAATAATAATAATATATTTGAATATAGATATAATATATTTATGTATATATGAATTACATCTTCAGATCCAATAATGTGCTTTTTTCTATATTCATATTTAACATAAATTCTAAATGTTTCACCATATTTTTCATCTATTGATTCCAACGTTTCCTTCAAAACTTCACTTATTGGTATTTCTTCAAACTGATAAAAAGATAATTTTTTTTTTTTATAATTATAATTTATTTAATATTATATATAAATAATATATTAATAAATATAATAAAATATATTTATCCCTGTATATATATGTGTTATATAGTAATTAATAATTAATTCAGAATATTAATTATTACTTCACTTTCTTCTTTTTCTTTATCTACCAAATGAAAGGATAATTCTTTAAGTTGTAATACATAAGTCCATAAATAATTTTTCATATATTTATCAATTCCTGAATTAAAAGAATCATATATTATCATTATTTGTTATAATATTCCAATTGAATAGTAAAAAAAAAAAAAACAGTTATAATAATAAAAAAAAAAGGTATATATTCGTAATATTTTCAAAAATAAATTAATTTGAAATTGATTAATCCTTTTATATATATATATTACCATTAAAATTATCATTTTCCTCTTTACATTTTTTTGATAATAAATGCCAAAATCTTTTAATAGTACAACCTTATTAATAATTAAAATTAAGAAATTTATATAAATAATAATTATGATATATATATATATAAATTTAAAATATTAATTTATATGAAAAAAAAAGATATTATACTATAATTTTTATTCTTCATTTTTCAACAAATTACATTTCTTAAAATTTCTTTTTTTTTTTTATATGGGTAAGTATATTAAGTATATTATTATTTTTTTTTTGTTAATGATATTTACCTTTTCCTCCTTCTAGAGAAATTTCGGGTATACAATATTTTAATATATTATCCATTCTTTTTTCTTTTCTTTTTAAAAAATATTTATTTGATTAACAAAAAATAACTATTATAAAGAATTATGCATTTTAATTTCAATATATAATATATAATAATTATTAAAATAAATAAAAATTAAGAAATTACAAGGAAAAGAATTAAAGAAAAAAGTCAAATAAACTATTAAATATAAAATATATATATATATATAAGTAAAATAGTTTATAAATTAATTAATAATTGTAATTATGAACAAAAAAATAATTTAGAAAAAATGGATGAATTAACTTTTTATTAACAAAATAATTTTTTATATACATATATATTTTTTTAAATAAAAAAATAAATAAAATAAATTTTAATATAATTTAATTAAAATTTTTGTTAATTTACCAAATAATAAATAGCAAACTTAAAATAATAAATCATAAGAATAAAGAAAATATATATATCTGTTATATGAACATAAAAATTAGAAAATACTAAAAAAAAAAAAAAAAAAAAAAAAAACAATATATATATATAAGTATTGAATATGGTATAATATGGTATAATCAAAAAAAAAAAAAAAAAAAAAAAAAAAAAAGAAGCTTTTTATATACTATTTTTTTTTTTTTTTTTTTTTTTTTTTTTTTTTTTGGCAATAAAATAATGAAAACTTTATTTAAATTTAATTTAAAAAGTACATGTTATAAAGTAATTGTACATATTAAAACTTAATCTAATAAAGAATAATAATTTATTATTTAATAGATAGTAATAATTTATAATTACTTCATATGGTATAGTGTATATTATTAAATTAAATCAAGTTGGAAAGTTATTATCATTATTAGATGCGTGTGACCTACTGTCTTGTCCTACTGAATTGTCAGCTTCGACGCTCTTGGTTAGATTGTTGGGATACCTATTGAATAATGACCAGATCTGGCCACTAACAGTAGGCATAATTCTAAGTAAAAGTGCGGATGTACGTACCAAAAGTGGAACATCCGAAAAGGTGCTAGGTTTAAGTTGCGCCTTACAAAGACTGTTCCACTCCTCTTTCCCCAAGTTATAATGATTAACTCTTCCACCAAGAAGGAAATAATATACCCTACTCCATTCCAACGAGTTGGAATGAAAATTTACCCCACTTGAAGCATTACTAACTAAATTATTATAATTAATACTATTATTTAAACTATTATTATTGTTGTTGATACTATAACTGAAAGTATTATTTAAGTTGTAAGTTAAACTAACATAATGAATAAAACTATTAGAAACTAAGAAAGTACTATTTCGTGAAGAATTCTCCAAGGAGGAGAAATTGTTGAAGTAATTAAAACCAAAAAAAATGTTGTTGATAGTTAAATTATTAATGAATTGAGAGTAGTTGTATAGAAAGTATGTAGATAAGCTAGTACTATTACTATTACTAACATTATTAATATTACTATTATCATTGCTATTACCATTATTATTACTATTAATATTAATATTACTATTACTACTGCTATTATTATTATAGATATTATCATAAATATTATTATTGTAGTTATTATTAAAATTATTAGAAAAGTTGATATTATCAGAACTAA